>QEOT01123831.1:28281-60213 GCA_003123785.1 Pterocarya stenoptera
AATTAAAATACCGGATTTGTACAAGGGATTCCTGACGCTCTACTGTTTGTTAAATTTAAGTACTTTTTCCGTTAATCACTTTGCTTCACTTTAATTTACATTTAAAATTAACTTTGTTCTCCATTGATCACTTAATATTTTTTTTCTTAGTTTCTTTGTATTCTTCTACTATTCTTTTAATTTGTCTCTCTGTGGAATCGACACCTCAAAGTTTTGCTACAACTACCGCGTTATTCTTTGGGCGTAATCAGTACCCGTGACATTCGAAGAGTCCTACACTTATTGAAAGTTCTTAGGTTGTTCCAACTCTTGCCCATTTGAAAGTCATTTGAATTTGACTGGGTTTTGACTTACTCTTTTATAGTCCTAGTAATTAAACATAAAAATCTGCTTAGGAGTATCTCAAAGTAAATAGAAACTCAATTCAAGAATACACATTAATTCCTATAATTTCTATTCATGTTTTAGCATTATAGTCAAATAATAGGGTATTTAGAGTGCACTTTTGTACACTCATCAACGTGGTTCAACATAATGCCTACGTCTATGATAGTTTGAGGAGGAGATATTTACTATAGTGTGAGTATTTTATAATCTTTCATAGTCTCTCATTTTTCACTATACAAAAGAAATTGACGATCTGTTTGCCGGAGGAGATCTTCTCCTTGGAGTGTTCTTCGAGAGGTTGAAGAGCTCTTTCTTGAAGTCATCTGGCCACTTGCATTTTTATCTGATCCTCTTTTCGCGTGGCCTCGATAGTGGCAATGAATGTTCGCTTTGTGTATATGATATCTTTTTTTCCTTTCCGCTTTTTCCCTTCCCCTCTTATTATTTCTTAGCTTTTCTTCTGACATCCTCCCTCTCGTTGTCCCCCTTCTCTCTTATCTTCTAGTGGTGGCCTTTAGGTGGGCTTGACCTGACCTTGGGCTTGAATATTTTATCCCCTTTAGATAGAATAATAATTGGTTTTGTTTTGTTTTTTTTAGTTACATCTTTAAACTTCAATTAATTATATTTTTTTAGCTTAATGATATAAATCATGATATTCTTTTAACTAGAGAAGCTGCCTTGACACCCTGCCAAAGCAATTGGGATTCAACCAAGTAATTTATCTAGAGAAGTGCTATGAGGCTTAAAAGCATAAAAATCTCGTAAAGTCTACATAAGTGCTAACTTTATTGAACGACATATATAGGGGTGTAAAAAAGAACCGGTGAACGGGACTGGATCGGTGGGTTGGGTCTGGTACCGAGTTTGGTTCGGTCTAGTATCGATTTTATTTTTCTTAAAACCGGTCAAAATCGGTCCGGTTCCTTATTTCTTTTTCTAAGATCGGATCAGACTGAACCAGACCGGTTCATATATATATTATAATTTTTTATATTGTTATAATTTTTATATGTAATGTATAATTATATATAAAACAGTTTTGTATTATATGATAAATTACTAATTAATATAATTTTAAATTTCAAAATCTTATATGACTATAGTCTATTGTATTAATAATTAAATTAATACTATATTACTACATATTATCATATACTATAATGTTTCACTATATTATATATTATAATATATTACTATAGTCTATAATGTAATATATCACTATAATAATACAATTATAATATATATTATAATATACTACAATAGATTATTACTATAGTATTATATGCTATAATATACTATTATATATTATATAATATAGTATATTAAAACTAGAAACAGTGGCAGAACAACAATTTTGTCGAGGGGGGGCAACTTTTCTACTATGTGGCACATTTATGATTTATCTAAAGAGTAATGTTAAATACAGTTTTAAGGTGTGAAAGCTCTATGCATTCCCTTTGAAAAAAAAAAGTGGGGTCCACCATTAAAAAATGATTTTTTTTTCTTCATATGGGTTCTAGATTTACCTACTTTTTTCAAAGGGATTGGGGGGGTGGCACATGATCCTAGGACTGCAAACATCATTTCTCTTATGTAAATTAAAAAGAGATTGAAAAATCACAAAAACATAACTACAAACTATTTTTCATATAAACCATTGACCTTAAATAATCTTTCTTGTATTTTCACTTTGGATTCCATATTAAGAAACCCAATATTGTATAACAAAAAAACTTTGGGATCCATATTAATAAGTTTATTATTTCTCATAAACTTAGTTTTAATTTTAATTTTGGAGAAGGCACATTCTTGAAAATAGATAATATATAGAAATTAAACAAAATTTTGGGGGGACTTTAAAAAAAAATTGGAGAGAGACATTTCTAGGTATATCGAAATTTTAAATAATTTTAAAAAGCATTTGGAGATTATAAATTATTTGGGGGGCCATTTTCTATATTTATAGAATTATGTATAAATCTAAGGGGTATTTTATGATTTAAAGAAGTTTTGGGGGTGCCATGGCCCCCCTTAGTACAACGTGGGTTTGCCACTGATTGGAAAACTAGACCGAACTGGACTGAAACTAGAAGTACCAGTTTATGAGGGTAATCGGTGCGAAATCGATTCTTGAAAATGCAAAAACGATGCATACCGATTCGGTCCCAAATTTTATCCAAAACCTAATTAAACCGGACCGGTTACACCCCTAGACATATATCTTAATGATCTGCAATCTTCTTCCATGATCATAATCATTCAAAGCATTCCTATCAAATATATATCTCGTCGACTCCTTGATCCCAGTTCTATTTTCAATACTCCTTGAATCTAAGGGTGTCCAAATTTGGCCTGGACTGGAGAAATTGACTGGATTGGACCGAAACCTGTACTGGTTGGTTTCGGTCCTATATATTGTGGACTGAAAAATTTGGTCCGGTCCTGGAGTCTATAAATTTTGGACCAAACCGAACTATGTATATATTTAAAATATTTTTGATAATTTAATATATTATTTCTGTATAGTAATTATAGAAGTTAATGATGTAATTTTCATCTACTTTATTATCATTGACCTTATAAAATATTAAATAATATATGCTATCAATTAATAATGTATCATAAATCATGTGATAATTTGTCATTATATGTAAATAGACAATAGTAATGATTCATGAAGAAATATTAGTTTCAAAATTATTTTTTATTCTATTCATATGAAAAAATATACATTATGTGAAAAATACAGCACTACTAATCAAGCCAGCCAACCATCATTGATCTCATAAAAAAATTTATTTCTTATAATTACCAATTCATGCAATTTTTCTTGAAAAAGCAATGTAATACATAATCAAAGATTTGTATATATACAAAGAATATCACCAACACAACATATAATTATATATATAAAACCACCAAATTTTCAATATATAAAACTTAAAAGACTTTTGGTTGGAAGAATTCTTGCATGTTTTTTGGTCTCTTGATTAATCAGTCTTTACCCTTTAGGAATCTTCACACCTAGCTGATGAATAGAGAAACAAGCAAGCATTTAAAAATTAATGATACTATATTACTAAGATAGTAATTACATTATACATCATAGATTTATACATACCCTACTATTTACACTTAATTAAAATAATTAGGTAATTTTTTTATGATACCTGAGTTGCAAACAAGCATTAGTAATATATATTATCAATTAATCATATATGATATATTGTTGTGAAACTAAAGAGAGATAATAAAATATACAAGATAAATTGGCTACTCAGGAGCTCAATATTATAGTCGAAAAACTCTTTGGAAAGTAAGTTATAGGTTGATAGATACTTAGTTGAAAGCTGTGAGGAACAAGATGCAAGTTTTGAAATTCTAAATTGGTGGAAGGTTAATTTAGTTAGATATCGGGTACTTTCAAAAGTTGCACACTACCAAACTGAACTAAGAGCGCTTTCTAAATATTTTGTAACCCGCGATGTACTTGCAATATCGGTATCTATAGTGGCCTCTGAATCTGCATTTATCACAGCGGGTCGTGTACTTGATTCTTTCCGACATAGTTTATCTCCGATGATGGTTGAGGGTCTCATTTGTGCACAAAATTGGCTTCATTGTTCTTCTACTCCAATCAGCCTTAGGACTTTAATAGATGAGCTGAAGGATTTTGAGAAGCAGCTGGATATGAGCATGTAAATTTACTTCATTTTATATCTTTTATGATTTATATATTTTGTAAATTTATATAATTTGTTTTGTTTTATGATGACTTTATGTATAGAACTTGTTGGGAAGGTTGAAAATTCTATGGAAGCATCGAATATAATGCCTACACCCAATGCAAATGAATATGAGGTGTGAAGAATATGCTTTTGTACTGCTATACTAGTTATTTTTGTTATTAAACTAAGACATTTAATATTTGTTTGCTATGTTTTTGTGGTTAAGTTGTGAAGACTTGGAGTTTTGGACTTGGAGATTAAAGACTTATAGTTGGAGTTTATTTATTTATTTATTTATTACTATTTAGTCATTTATAATTTGTAATTTGTAATTTGTAATTTCGACTTAGATGCATGAATTGTATTTTTTAAATTTTATTGTATATAATATCAATTAACTAATTATATAGTAATTATCATTGACCATATAAAATAATTTTTTTTGAATTAGTTACATAATACAGATTAATAATTCACTTAATTTTAATTTAGCATCTTAATTATTTTTTTTATTAATTTATTTATAAAAAAGAAGAAAAAAATAAAAAAAATAATTGGGTTAGACAGATAGCTACTGATCCGGTCCTTAGGGATGTTCGGGCCGGAGAAAATGATGGATTTCGGTCTATCACCCCCTGGACCGGATTGGACTGATTTACACCCCTAAATAACGAAAACGACACGATAATAACAGGTTAGAGTTTAGTCTTAACAGGTTCGGGTCAAAATGGGTTGACCCGTTAAGATACGATTGCTTAATGGGTTGATAACGGGTCAACCTGTTTTGACTTGTTATGAAAGTTAAAATTACAATTATATCCTTATACCTAAAAGTAAAATTGTTGAAATTTTAATTTCGATATTTTTCTTGTTTGGATTGAAATTTTGGACTTGTAATTAATTTTATATTTTTTTATAGATATTATTATTTTAACATTTATATAAAATTATGATAAACTTAATAAGGTCAAACGGGTTAATTTCATGTCTGTTCAACCTAAACTTTGTTATCATCATCCTCACACACCACATTTCTTTTTATTTTTTATAATTTTTTTTATAATTTGATTCTTCTTAGACTTATTTAATTCTTCTAATCATAATTCATATACCACACATTTGGTAAGAAAAAAAAAATTGTGGTGTGTGGAGATGATAAATATAATTTTTTTTTACCTAAACGAGATAAAATGGGTCGGGTCGTATTAACATGTTTTGTAGTATTTACTAACGGGTCAAAATGGGTTGACACGGCACGATTCGTTAAGTTAATGGGTCGTATTAATGTTTAAGATTTTGACACGATAAATTTAATAAGTCGGGTTATGATCGATTTATATAATATAATATACATATCTTAACACGATATAAACATGACCCGTTAATACGAATTAGTAGATTCTGTACCCAATAGTGCTCGGACCAATCGGTCCTGTTGCGGGCAGGCTACCTTTCAATTGAAATTACTTAAATAGCCTCGTGGACGTGAGTAATTAGTAATCCCTGTATGCCTGGCAGCAAAATGCTCTCGAATCTCTCAGCGTGCTTCCCCTCCTCAGCCTACTCCCGAAGAGAACTTCTCGCAACGCTCTCTCTCTCTCTCGCTCGCTCGCTCGCTCTCGTTGGCTCGCTCTCTCGACTTGAATCAATCAGGTACATCCCTTCTCTCTGTGTATCTCTTCTGCGTTTATTCTCTTGCCTCTGGTAGACATTTCTGTGTACACTTTGGTTGGTGTAGTTTTCGATTTTCAGTGTCTGATTTGTGGTTTTTTTGAAAAACATTTTCTGGAAATGTAATTGTTTGCTAATGAACTATAAGAAACTTTTTCGGGGTGCTTTATTCAGGTTTTTGATAATTGTTTGTGGTCAGTGAATTATTCGGATGCTCGACATCGCGACAATGAATTAATAATGTTGATGATATGACGAAAACAAGTCTTTGGGGGATATGTTGGGTTTTCATTTTTTTTGTGATTCTCGCAGAAGAATCAGAGATAGTTTGTTGTTGTTGTTATTATTATAACTATAATTATAATTATTATTACTACAATTGGGTTTTGGTGTATATTCTTCTTTCTTTTTGGAAGGACTTGGGCTAGTGATTAGGGGATTAGATAATTTAAATTTTGAAGGTTTGGTGTTGCCATTGATTAGATTTTATTCTTGTGTTTTTTTTTTATAGTTAATCAAGAAGTTTTATTCATAAGAGAAGGCATAGCCCAAGTACACAGGAACTATAGATGAGAAGTACCTAACTAGGGTTTACAACCGAAAGTAGAAATTCATGGACTTTTGGTCCATGATTTTTTAAACTTAAAATTAAATTCCTTGTGGTTCTAGAGTTTGCATCTCTTTAGGGGTACATAAAAAGATTATTGATGATCAAATGTGAATTCCTATGCAAATACGAATGTACTCTTAGGTGATCTATGTATTTTTTTTCTTTTTTATTTCGTGCTGTCGAGAGCCTGGTGAACATATTTTCTCTGCTTAACAATGTCTTTCACGTTTTCTGGCATAGTTTCTTGCATTTTTAGAGTGAAAGCACTTTCAAGTTGAACTTTGAGATAGCCAGTTCTTTCATCAGTGGGGATCTTCGAAACAGCCAAAATGTCGCGGAAAGGTTTGATGGAGCAAGACCTAAGTAAACTGGATGTAAAAAAGTTACATCCACTCTCACCTGAGGTTATATCTCGCCAGGCTACAATTAATATCGGTAAATTTTATTCCCTATGAAAAGTTAATATCTTTCACATATTGATTCACCAGATTAGTAAAGCTTGATAAATTTTCATTCATATAGTTGGGGGTTGATTGTAGCTCCTAAGTTTATGTCTGAAGCTGATGGTTTGGAACTAAATTTGTTGTACCAGGCACTATAGGTCACGTGGCGCACGGGAAGTCCACAGTTGTAAAAGCAATATCTGGTGTTCAGGTGATTAGTTTTTTTCTTTTACACAATTGGTACTGTCACTTAAATATAAAAAAAAAAACAACTGTAAAACTGTATGACATCCAGTAAAGGGAATAACTACTATGTACACACGTTTTGGACATGGAAAGTACACTTTTCCTAGAATAACATTGATTATTAACTTTTCATGAGAATGGGATTGACTGAATCTTTCAACAATGTTGAGTCTCCTTCAACAGTCTTGTTACCTTCATATTGGGGCCTTTCAAAGTTCATTGTTAGAGTTAAGGTGTCTTGGCCAAGTGGTAATTTGTAGCCTGTATGGAGTGGATACCGCTAGTCTAATTTCTTTTGTTTGATTTAGGCAAACATTTGCTTGACTGTTATTTGTTAAAGTTTGAGCTTAGATAAGAAAAGCCGTTGAATTTGGTTATAGTGGAGCATGATGAATATAGTTTTTTGTTGGTACAAACATTAAATGGTCGAATTTTGAAAGTGCAGCTCTCTGTTTTGTCAATTTTCTGTAGACTGTTCGTTTCAAAAATGAGTTGGAGCGCAACATTACCATCAAGCTTGGTTATGCTAATGCAAAGATATACAAATGTGAAGATGAGCGGTGTCCTCGACCAATGTGCTACAAGTGGGTAACTAATTGACAGATTCAACTATATCTTCATTTTGCTAGCAGCATTTCATTCATTTGTTCCATTGTTGCGATAGGGCTTATGGAAGTGGGAAGGAAGATAGTCCTCTGTGTGATGTGCCAGGGTTTGAGAACTGCAGGATGAAATTATTGAGACACGTGTCCTTTGTGGATTGCCCGGTAAGATTCTAAATGCTTATTATCAATTGCTATGATGTGTTTAGGTTCCACAATGTGTTTTATACATGGTATCATATACATTAGATACTGACAATAGATTATCTTCAATGTTATGGGCTATATAAGCTTGGGAAATGTTATATCTTAGTTTCTATTCCCTTTTAAGTTCTTGTTGAAAGTGCACTAATCACATTAAAATTTACTCTCTCTCTCTCTCTCTCTCTCTCTCTCTCTCTCTCTCTCTCTCTTTTTAATTCAGTTAATTGCATGTACTGTCTAGTCTCAAGTCTTCCTAAATTTTGTGATTAGAAGTTCCTACTTTCCGAACTCTTCAACAGACTCTCCCATGTAGAAGAGCTTCCTTGTTGTAAGGTTCATCAGTGTTGGGATTTGTCTGTGTAATTAATAAAAAAGAATTCATAGGAGGCCCATTTTTCTTTGTATTTGTCTGCTGTTTGCTGAATCAAAGTCGGTTCTTGCATATCATATTATGCTGATAAATCTGGATGCACTTGGTCTTGAACTTATGTTGATGTGACGGTTTCTTAAACAATTCTACAGGGTCATGATATTCTCATGGCTACAATGCTTAATGGAGCTGCAATTATGGATGGAGCCCTACTTCTCATAGCTGCCAATGAAAGCTGCCCCCAACCACAAACTTCTGAACACCTGGCTGCTGTCGAAATTATGCGCCTCCAACATATAATCATCCTTCAAAATAAAGTAGATCTAATTCAAGAAAATGTAGCCATCAACCAGCATGAAGCAATCCAGAAGTTTATTCAAGTAAGTCCCTGTAGACCATCTTTGATGCAAAAACTGGTCATTATTTGTTGTGCTTAATGATGTTGGTTGGCTTTTCATTTATAGGGAACTGTTGCAGATGGAGCACCTGTGGTACCAATTTCTGCACAGCTGAAGTACAATATCGATGTTGTGTGTGAGTATGTCGTGAAAAAGATCCCCATTCCAGAAAGAAACTTTGTGTCACCTCCTAATATGATCGTAATCCGGTCTTTTGATGTCAATAAGCCTGGTTTTGAGGTTGATGATATAAGAGGCGGTGTGGCGGGTGGAAGTATTCTCATGGTATATTTCTTGTCTATGAATTTGTTCCAAAATTGAGAACCATCTCTAGTGTTGAGCATGACTGCTGTTGGCATATGATTGTTGATTCTTTTTAGATGGATTTTCTTAAGAATGTTGGTCCATATTATTCCACATAATTGGTTATGTCATGGGTGCCAGATATATTCCTTAGGGTTGGGTTTCTATTGTCAATTATTCTATTTTATTTTTGTTCTATAATCCATTCATCAATTTTGTATTGAGTTTCGGACCGCTTGAAGCAAGTGTTGGTTTGGACCACCGACTATTTGACCTATGTAATGCAAACTCTGCCATATGCTAACATGTTTTTTTTTTAGGTCTGGGATATATAAAATCAGTTGTATGGCGGTAACTCATTTTAGAGTTTTGTTCTTTGGTAGGGTGTTTTGAAGGTAAATCAATTTATTGAGGTTCGTCCAGGGATTGTTGTTAAAGATGAGAGTGGCAACATCAGATGCACGCCCATATATTCCAGAATAGTTTCACTGTATGCTGAGCAAAATGAGCTGCAATTTGCTGTGCCTGGGGGTCTCATTGGGGTTGGTACAACAATGGACCCCACTTTAACACGTGCAGATAGGTTGGTGGGTCAGGTTCTTGGTGAAGTTGGCTCACTCCCTGAAGTTTTTGTTGAGCTTGAGGTAAGGGGATAGTTTGAAAGCTTCTTTGCTTGTCTCTTGACCTGCTTGAACTTGGCAACTGTTGATGTGTTCAAATGTTTGTTTTTTTTTCCAATTTCATGAAAATCTATTTAGCAAGTAATTTGCGACTGCCCTTTGCGTTTCTCACCCCCTTTCATCACTTCTGTCAGATGGATTTGGTCAGGTTTTGAACATTGCAGAGTATATAATATTAATTAAAACGACTACTATGTACACTGCTTTCAAAAGAAAAAAGAAATGCTGTTGCTATGCATTAATTGTGCCGTTGTTGCTATGTATTAATTGTGCCCCCTTTTATTCAAACAAAAAATGAGCTTCTTGAGGGCTGTATATTTTCCCCCCAGATTTTAAGAGGTGATACGGTTATGTCTTTTCTTGTGGCATTCCTTGAGTTCAAGTAACACCCAAAGCACTTGAATAAAAAAGTTACACCTAAAACTTTGTTAGACCGTTTTGATTCTATATATGCTCTAGGGGAGCATTTTCGTAAAAGATGTGGTCAAGGTCGATGTTGAATGCTTTCTCCTTTATGTGCTCTTAGGCAACTATTTTTTTGAACTTGTATTGCTGATTTTGCAGGTGAACTTTTTCTTGCTGCGGCGGCTTCTAGGTGTCCGGACTAAGGGCACTGAGAGACAGGGAAAGGTCTCTAAGCTGACCAAGCAAGAGATCTTGATGTTGAACATAGGATCTATGTCAACAGGGGCACGGGTTCTTGCTGTGAAGAATGATTTGGCAAAGTTGCAACTCACATCTCCAGTGTGCACCAGTAGAGGGGAGAAGATTGCCCTTAGTCGACGAGTTGAGAAGCACTGGCGTCTGATTGGTTGGGGTCAGATCCAAGCTGGAATCACCCTTGACGTCCCACCTTGCCCCATTTGAGTTGAATTTATACGCACATAGACAGAAGAAGACCAGTTAAACCATTTATAAGAGAATTGAAGAACAATGTGGAACGATAGGCAATTGTTGGGAATCATTTTTGTCAGGTGGATAAGAAAGCATTGCTTTCATTGCTATTATTTGTTCTGTTTCATTTTTCTTTTGGGATTGTGTTACTTTGTGCTGTCAACATCTTTTGGGTTTGGGAGTATTCATTTTAATTTACGAGGCTGTTTCTTATTGATTTATCTTGGTCTATTCAACGTTTTGCTTCTTGAATTGCGGTTTTCAAATTTGAACCGTATTGGTGAGCAAATGATTGGCTTCAATTTCGTTCTAAGATCTCTTTAATTTTTTTTGTTTTGCTTTTGTTCATAACGTTTCAGAAGCTTAGATTGAAGACTGGAACCTCATGGCTAGGACTTGAAGAGATAGAAAGTCTATTAAGTTGGACTTAGTTCAATCCATACACGTTCCTTCTTGGCCTTCACTCAAAGGGCTTGCTTTACCCTCTGATCTACTCTTGAAAAGCATCGAAACCGCATCGCCTCTTTTCATTCTTCCTTTCACATTTGAGGGCTGAACATCCCTGCTTGCTTGAACGTGGATGTTTTATGTGCTGAAGAACAATTGACAATATCAAAGATGTAGCTCTCAAAGTCTCTCTCTTCCTCCTCTCTTCTCCAGCTTCTTTTCTATTTTGTTCTATTTTTTACATTGTATCAGTGCTCTTGGCTAATGTTAGGCTCGATTCTGTGGACTATTTATTTTAAAGTTCTTCTGTTAGCCTTACATCTCACAAAATTTTCTCAGTTACGGCCACTTTTCAATATTGTTTTTCTCATATCAAACCACCAACCAACTGTATGAATTGTCGTTGGCATTTTGGCATCAGAGCCATCGAGTTCGGCCTAGTATCTCTTCTAGTTTTTTTTTTTTTTCTGATAAGTCTTATACTCAATGCAGAGGCTTCCTACTCACTTAGCAAATCACTATTTGTGATAGGTCTCATATTCAAGTGTTACTTGGTCTTCTTTTTCATTCACCATAGGTTCTCTAGAAGCTTTTTACGCATTTAGTGGATTGACGCTTATGATAAGTCTTATATTCAATATGGTCTTTAATGTTCTTTTTATTCACCACACATCACGTCCTCTAGAGGCTTCCTACGCATTTAATTGATTATTGTTCGTGATAAGTCTCATATTCAACGTGTTCTTTTTCATTCATCACAAGCCCTTCAGAGACTTCCTATGCACTTAACAGATTGTTGTCCTCTTTTTCACCATCAATCTTATACATCGGTTTGTTTCTACTTGCCGTCCACTTGCGCCACGTACCACAAATACACCTTTTGTCGAGTCGACAGTTGGATCCACAAGTCCCATTCACCTGGTCAGCAATGTGATCTTATCTTCAAGCTAAAGATATCAAGGGGATGTTAGAATATTACCATACTTAGAATATATTCATAATATTCTACTATGTATGGTAATATATTTTCTACTATATTTAGTTTATTTAGTAAATCAATTAGTATAATTGATTTATTGTATTTGCATTGTTTTTTAATCTCATTCATCTATAAATAGGGACATATTTTATGTATTTAAGAACAATTGGAAATAGTAAAGATGTAGTCGTAAAGTCTTTCTTCTCCCTCTCCTTTTCTATTTTATTCTATTTTCTACCTTTGTTTTTTAAATTGCTTGAATCAAAGCTCTACCCCCTGCATGGATCCAGCAAAGCTCAAATGCTCTACAGCTTTCTTAAAAGTCTAACATTTTCAACCAATTTTGGCAAAACAATTATGAGTTTTGATAAATATCTTTATATCTTTAAGGCAAGCTATAAAAAATTAGTCCCCTGCAATTATTTAATTCTTTTCAAAATCAAACTGCTAAATCAAATTTCTCCATGTTTTTAATTGAACGCTTTACTATCCCTATGGTTTTAATAACAATCAAATTGATCCCTCCATTGAAAATTCGTAAGCAAACTATCAAAAATATCACATCACATCACATCTGGAGGTGATATTTAGGCCCCTGGGCTTCGAGCCCATCTCCCAAGGTCAAGCCCACCTGTAAGTTCCAGAAGGCCTATCAAAAGCTTAAAGCTAGGAGTCCCGCAGACAAAAGGCCCGACGCACGAGGTAAGACATCCCTAAATCTAAGGGGACAAGGCCTGCAGCTGGACCCAAGTGTCATGACAAAAAGGGAAACATCTTTTCGGTTAACGGGGGATCATGGGGGAAAGGCACGGGGGGCCATTGACCAAAGTTAATGACCATCACACCATGCTCTTCTATAAATTGATCAATAAATGTAACAAACCTCTCTCTTGAACTCTGAATATACATTCTTTCCATATATCGTTACTAACTTAAGCATTGGAGCTTACATAGGGCAACAAGAGCCGCCCCTTTTTATGACTGCAGGACATCTGTGTGGTTAGTGGTGTGAAACACGCCCTCAATAGTGGCGTCATCTATGGGATACTTGTAGACTTCAATGTGATTTTTACATGCCAACTGTCACACGATCACAAGCTGACCGAGATCCAGGATCGAGCATGAAAGAAGCGGAAGGAAGGTTAGCAGAAGTGGAGGAAAGGTTGAGGCAAGTCATGGCCGTTGTGGAACAATTGCAGAAAGATAACGAGGAACTAAGAAGATAGAAGGACAACCCCCCGGCCCAGAACAGACAACCTGAAGGTGATGCACACAGTGAAGAGGTGAAGAAGAAAAAGATGCACAACGAACTACGCGGTTTGGTAGAAATGGAGATGGTGAAGAGGATGGGCGGCTCCTCTTCCGTGGAGCAACTCCTCACCCGTACGGACCTCCCTTACAGTGTAGAGGTCATGGCAGTCCCCCTACTATCTAGATTTAAAGTGCCGCAAATCGATCTATACGATGGGTATAAAGATCCCCTTGATCATCTTGAGAACTTCAAGGTACACATGACTCTCCACGGCTTTCTTGGGGAGATAGCTTGTGGCACCTTCCCACTGACGCTGAAGGGAATAGTGCAGGGATGGTTCGGACCCTTCGTCCCGGGTCAATTAGCAGCTTTGAAGAGCTTGCTAGGTAGCTTCTTATGCAATTTATGGCAAGCAGGAGATGCCGAAAACCGGCAGCCTACCTGCTAACCATAAAGCAGAAGGAAGGAGAAAACTTGAAGGCGTACCTAACGCGCTTCAATAAAGAAAGGCTTACCATTGACGATCAGGATGAAAAGATCACGTTAGCAGCACTGTTGGGAGGAGTTTGCCCCTGAAGCCCGTTCATGGTTTTGCTGGTGTGATGGACCCCATCTACTTTAAGAGATTCATGGACAAAGTGGATAATTTTGTCAATGCGGAGGATTCCTTGCAAGCCTTGCTCGAGCTGCAAAAATAGGAGTCAAGATCAGAGAGCAGAAACCAAAGGCGCGCTAAAGATAAAGACAAACGGACGAAGTTCAAATCACGATAGCACGTGAAACCAATACACCAGTAGCCAAGACCAAGGGCCCCGGTCCATACACAACACCGTCCATGTGCAAGAAAGTAGTAGAAGCTCGAGGAAGGAAGAGTCCCTGCCCAGAAGAGACCATCGTTATTGTACTTATCATCAAAGCTACTCCCACTGGACCGAGGATTGCATAACCCTAAAGAGATGGGTTGAAGGAATGACTGGAAGCGGGGAGTTGGAGAGTGTGCTGGCTGATTACATCAAACCCTAGAGAGAGGAAAATCGCGAAAGGCAAGGTATCACGAGGTATACATGGTAGACAGGCTGTGCAAGTACCAAAAGTCAGAAGTGACACCGATCATTTCTTTTGGAGAGGAAGATTACGAAGGAGTCGTATACCCCCACGACGACGCCTTGGTCGTGACACTGATGGTAGCCAACTACATGACTAGGCATATCCTGGTCGACAATGGGAGCTCTTCCGACATCCTCTTCTGGGACGCGTTCACTAGAATGGGGATCAGTGCTGACAGGTTGCGACCACTGCCTTCACCATTGAAGGGGTTCTCATGGGAAGCAATCCAACCGGTCGGAGCCATCGCGCTCCTAGTAACAGTAGGGCAAGGCGCCTGCGTAGTCACCACCGTGGTAGATTTCTTGGTGGTAAAGGCTCCTGACCCTCAATAACCTCAAGGCGGTCACTTCTACGTATCACCTTAAAATGAAATTCCCAATAGAAGCAGGAGTCGACAAAGTTTGGGGTGAACAAACATTGGCTCGAGAATGCTATGCCCAGAAGAGAAGCAGGAGTCGGTGAAGTCCGGGGCGAACAAACATCGACTTGAGAATGCTATGCCCAGGAGTTGAAGACGGGGGCGTTGGCAGCCTCCATAACAGGTAGCCCAAGGGGGGGCACGCTATTATAGCCACCGTCGCCCTTGCCACTCACAAGTGAGGAACCGAACATGGAGGTTAGGAACGAAGAGGTTCTTATGCAAGTTGAAGCGAACGAGCCTCTATAGATAGTGCAGTTGCACCCGGATCGCCCAGCCGCCACAACAAGAAATGGTACCAACCTCCCGTCAGAGTATCAGGAAGCTTTGAATCAGTTATTGATCAAGCATAGAGATGTGTTTGCCTGGACTCATGAGGATATGCCCAGGATTGATAACTCAATCATAGAGCACAGCCTCTGTGTCGATCCAGAAGCTAGGAGGGTGCAGCAAAAGAGGAGGTTGTTTAGCACCGAAAAATGTGCAGCCATAGTAGAGGAAATAGATCGGCTCTTGGCAGTAGGCTTTGTACAAGAGGAACAATACCCATAATGTCTTTCCAACGTGATACTAGTTAAGGAAGCAAATGGCAAGTGGCAGATGTGTGTGAACTTCACCAATTTTTGAGCTTTATGGATGCCTACTCGGATACAACCAGATTAGGATGAACAAGACGGACAAAAAGAAGACGACGTTTATAACTGACAGAGGACTTTACTGCTATCGAGTAATGCCTTTCGGATTGAAGAATGCCAGGGCAAAATACCAAAGGTTGGTTAACCGAATGTTCAAGCACCAAATTGGGAAAACTATGGAGGTTTACATAGACGACCTATTGGTAAAAAGTAAAGAGGCCTGTCAACACTTAACAGATCTTGAGGAGTCTTTTGTGGTATTGCGAAAGTACAAGATGAAGCTGAACCCAGCTAAGTGCTCTTTCGGGGTGAGCTTAGGCAAATTCCTGGGATTCATGGTCTCAAAAAGGGGAATAAAGGCCAACTGAAAAAATAGAAGCCATTTTGAGGATGGCGCTGCCCCGAACCATCAACGACACCTAGCGCCTGGTGGCAAGAGTAGCAGCCTTGAACAAGTTTGTATCACGGTCAATGGATAGGTGCCTCCCTTTTTTCTGAGTTTTAAAGCAGGTACACCCTTGAAATGAAGAGTGCGACCAAGCATTCGAAGAATTGAAGAAATACTTGGCTAGCCCCCTTGTTAAAACAACCCAACCAAGGAGACACTCTGTACATATACTTGGCAGTATGTGGTGCCCCCAGCCCCCTCTTGGGATTGGATTGTGACTGAAACGCCGAGACATGTAACACAAGGTTACATACCTCTTGTACATAACAGATAATATGCTATGCACCTAAGTACACTAGCAATATGCAATATCATTGCAGCGGAAAATAAATAAAGGTAAAAAATTCTAAGCAACACAAACAGCAATTGCAAAGTACATGTGATGGGCCCCAAGATGGACCTAGTTTTAAAGATTCTTTGTAAGTTCTAGATGGACCAATTATAAGGTCAAGAGCTAAGAAGATCAATGAAGCATGCAAGGATTGGTACAATCCACTTGGGAAGAAGCTAGCAAGAGTTCAACACACAAGATGTCCTTTAAAGAAGAAGAACTAATTTTGATCCACTTGACACAAGCTATGGAAGAATGCAATATAAATTTGGGCTTAATTATTATGTTTACGTGATTGAAGGCCTTGGACTTGTTTATTTCATTTAAGGGGCTTATTTTATTAGTTATAGGAATTAGTCTATAATAATTGGGCTTGAGGATACTTGGCCCACATATGTCTTATTTCTTATGAATTAGGGTTTTGGGAAGGCCTTGTATTGTGGTCAAGGGCTTATTTGGAAAGTTACTTTTTAGGAACTATGGTTTAGAAAAGTACTGTAGCGGCACTGTTCATGCAGCCGAATCATTGTAGTGGCACTGTTCATGTAGCGAATTACTGTAGTGGCACTATTCATGCAGAGGTATTTTTGAGAGAAGGGGTTTTATTTTGGCTAGGGTTTGAATAGGGTTTTTGTTTAAATACTCTTTGTAGCCTCATTTGAAGTTTAGACAGTATTGAATTTTCATTGTGAGTTGAGTTTACTCCTCTTATTCTTGATTGAACTTTTAAACTTATCAAAGGTAAATCACAACCTTTGTGGCGTTCCTCCTTCTAATCTGGGTTCTTGAGATGTGTTCTTCAACTGGTCTAGATTTTAATATAATTTAGGTTCTTGAAACTAGTTCTCATCGGGTCTAGATTCTCCATCCATTGACTTGATTTTGACTTTCTTGGGTGAGTTCTCAAATTGATTGTGGGTTCAAGGGATTCCATTCATGCAGGTTCATATCATTTGGTATTCAGAGCTCGGTTTCCAATTAGGTCTGATTCTATCTTTTAATTCTTGCATCTTTAAACTTAATTCTAGGGCTTCATTGTTCTAGGGTTGCCCAAACAAAAAAAAACAAAAAAAAAAAATAGAAACAAAAAGTACGTTGCCGAAATTCTTAGGGTTTTGGGTTTGGCTGAAATTTGCATCTCCTAGGGTTTCAAAATTCTAGGGTTTCTTGCATCTCTAAGTTTGTCAATTGCTTGGAGTACCGTTCCATTGATTCTCTTATATTTCATTGTCAATTCTTGTGTGTTTGAATTCAATTGCTTGATTTTCAATTGAATATTGTTGTTTGTGATTGAATTAAAGAAAAGAAGAGAAAAGGAAAAAAATCGAAAAAAAAAAGGTAGCGTACTCATAAGTTGCTACATAGTTACAACAAAAAGAAAGAAAGAAATTTGTTGATTGGGCCTTATCTTCAAAGGGTCTGAATACATTATTATAGTTGGTATCTTGTTTTATAATTACTCTTTCGCTCGTATTAATTCCTTGAGTCTTGTGTCATTTTATTCCTTCCTTGTTTTTTGTTCTTGTTTCTTGGATCTATATTACTGGTTGGAATAATACAATGTTGTATTGTCTTCATTTAGTTCAACTAGTTCTTAAAGAACTTGAGCTGGAAAACTATTGAGGTATAAGGCAAGAGAGTGTGAGACTATTCTCGGGAAAAAGTCAATTAAGAGTGAAACACGAATGGAGTGCCATTATTCGAGTGTAAACACGTAAGGGAGTGTGTGAGGTTTTCCATTAACATTCTTTTTTGTGCAGCACATTATGATTTTAGGAGTGACTAATCACTAAAGGGGATGGAAGATAACTCATCATTTGTATTGCAAACCATGCAACAACAGTTTGAGAAGTTGAACTTGATGTTGGGTTAAGTGAGCGATCGGATGGATCAACGAGAAGTCCTGATTAGAAATCTGCAAGGTAGAAGAGATAGGAGGCGACGTGAGTCTAGTATTGAGAATGGGTATGAGAATGGAGAGTTTGGTGAGGATGAGGAAGTCCTAACATCTGAAGTTGGATTGGATAGACAGAAAGGAGTTAGGCGTGAAAGAGGATTTAGGGGAAACTCAAGGAGTCGAGATGAAGTAGATAGGAACCTTGAGAGCATCAAAATGAAAATACCATCTTTCCAAGTTAGAATTGACCATGAAGTTTATTTAGAGTAGGAGAAAAGAATAAAGTTGGTATTTGATAGTCATAATTACTCTGAGGAGAAGAAGGTGAAGTTGGCGGTAATTCAGTTCACTGATTATGCGATTATTTGGTGGGATCAATTAGTGACCAATAGGAGGAGGAATCTTGAGAGGCCTGTAGAAATATGGAGAGAGTTGAAAGCTATCATGAGGTGGAGATTTGTACCTAGCCACTACTATAGAGACCTCTACCAAAAACTACAAAATCTTACACATGGGTCTAGGAGTGTAGAGGATTACCACAAGGAGATGGAGGTGGCTATGACTCGAGCTAATGTAGTGGAGGATAGGGAGGCCACAATGGCTAGATTTTTAGTGGGTTGAGTAGGGAGATAGCCAATGTATTTGAGTTGCAACATTATGTGGAGGTAAAGGACATGGTGCACATGGCTATGAAGGTGGAGAGGCAGTTAAAGAGAAAATGGTACAACAAGGTATACTTTGGTTTCTAGCACTCTTTGGAAACCAAAGTGGGACAAAAATGATCCGGCTGTAACAAAAGGGAGGACTGAACCACCTAAGGGGAAATATGAGGGTGAGTTTGAAACTTCAAGAAAAAGAGAGAATGAGTTGAAAAACAATTGTAAGGCCAAAAGTTCAAAAAAAGAGAAGAGTGAAAGAAAAAGAGAGGAGAGTGAAAGAAAAAAAGAGAGTGAAAGGGCAAAAGAGAATGAGGTTGAAACATCAAGAGAAAGGGTGAGTGAAAAAGAAAATAGAGAGGTGGCTGAGAGTTAAGAAAAAAGAGATGAGCCACGAGAGGAAAAAGAAATAAAAGTGAGTTTTTGTGCTAAGACAGGCTTTTATACTAACGAATTTAACGACTCTTTGCCTAGTGTTGTTGTTTCTTTATTGTAGGGATATGAGGTCATGATTCCTAGCGGTGCATTTAGTGGATTGCCACCTATTAGAGAGATTGAGCATTACATTGATTTTGTACCAAGTGCGACAATCTCTACTCGACCTTTCTTTGAAGAACATGAGTCTTTGATGCACTTGAAGGAACAATGTAAGTTGAATAGAATGCATGCCAAGTGGGTGCAATTCATTGAGACATTTCCTCATGTAATCTAATACACACAAGTTAAGCAAAATTATGTGTTCGATGCTTTAACAAAAAGATATGTCATTGTCTTTTCATTTTAGATGCAAAGTTATTGAGATTTGATATGATAAGGAATCGCATGCTAATGATGATGACTTTGCTAGTGTGTATGGAGCGTGTGAGAATGCATTGTTTGGTAAGCTCTATAAACTTGATTGGTACTTGTTTAGAGAGAATAGACTTTGTGTGGCTACAAGTTTTATGCGTAAGTTGCTTGTGTGTGATAGACATGGTGGTTTGTTGCATAACTTTGGTGTAAGGAAGACTTTAGAAGCGTTGCATGAACGTTTGTGGGAGTATCATTTGCCATTCATTGACATGTTGCATGAACGTTTGTGGGAGTATTACTTACCATTCATTGAGTTTGCATATAATTGGTGTGGTCATTTTGGTGAAAGAAAAACTTTAGATGTGTTTCATGAACATTTGTGAGCATTTCATTTGACATTCATTGACATGTTGCATGAGCGTTTGTTGGAGTATCAACTGCCATTCATTAACATGTTGCATGAACGTTTGTGGGAGTATTTCTTGCCATTCATTGAGTTTGCATATAATTGGAGTGGTCATTTTGGTGTAAGGACAACTTTGGATGTGTTTCATGAATGGGAGTATCATTTGCCATTTATTGAATTGTTACATGGACGTTTGAGGGAGTATCATTTGCCCTTCTTTGAGTGTGCATATTATAAAACCTTGCACACTACTATTTCTTATTCTCCCTTTGAATTTGTTTATGGTTTTAATCCACTTTCTCCTTTAAGTTTGATGTTGTTGCTTGTTGATGACTGGAGTAGCTTGGATAGACATTTTCAACTTCTTGAGAAAATTAATAATAATCCATATATAAAGTGGATCTTCCAGGTAAGTATCATGTTTCTACTATTTTCAATGTTACTAACATTTTTCCCTTTAATGCAGGTGGAGATTCGAGCTCAAATTCTTTTGAGGAGAGGGGGAATGATGGGCCCTAAGATGGACCTAGTTTTAAAGATCCTTTGCAAGTTCTAGATGGACTAATTACAAGGTCAAGAGCTAAGAAGATCAAGGAAGCATGCAAAGATTGGTACAATCAACTTGGGAAGAAGCTAGCAAGAGTCCAACACACAAGATGTCTTTTAAAGAAGAAGAACCAATTTTGATCCACTTGACACAAGCTATGGAAGAGTGCAATATAAATTTGGGCTTAATTATTATGTTTACGTGATTGAAGGCCTTGGACTTGTTTATTTCATTTAAGGGGCTTATTTTATTAGTTATAGGAATTAGTCTACAATAATTGGGCTTGAGGATGCTTGGCCCACATATGTCTTATTTCTTATGAATTAGGGTTTTGGGAAGGCCTTGTATTGTGGTAAATGGCTTATTTGGAAAGTTACTTTTTAGGAACTAGGGTTTAAAAAAGTTATTGTAGTGGTACTGTTCATGCAAAGAATTACTGTAGCAGCACTGTTCATGCAGGGGTATTTTTGAGAGAAGGGGTTTTATTTTGGTTAGGGTTTGAATAGGGTTTTTGTTTAAATACTCTTTGTAACCTCATTTGAAGTTTAGACTATTGAATTTTCATTGTGGGTTGAGTTTACTCCTCTTGTTCTTGATTGAACTTTTGAACTTATCAAAAGTAAATCACAACCTTTGTGGCATTCCTCCTTGTAATCTGGATTCTTGAGACGTGTTCTTCAACGGGTCTAGATTTTAATATAATTTAGGTTCTTGAAACGAGTTCTCATCTGATTTAGATTCTCCATCCACTGACTTGATTTTGGCTTTCTTGGGTGAGTTTTCAAATTAATTGTGGGTTCAAAGGATTCCATTCTTGCAAGTTCATATCAACATGGTACCAAGTAATAAAGAGCATTAACACTCTGTCCATTACCGTAACATTGTAGCATAAGATAAAATATCTCAAAATATCAAGTATTAAAGTTTTGTCTCCCAAAACACGGGACCATCTCAAAAATATTGTTTCTCAAAAGTTGAGGCCTAAAAACCGTTCTTTTCTCCCAAATAACTAAGTTTCTTTTTCCTTCATTGTTAAAGTCCCATCAGGAACCAAGCACCACGAAACTCCACAAAAGGTGCCGTTCTCTTCCTCTTCATCATAGGCATTGTCTTCTATTCCTGTAACAACTTCTACCATTTCAGTTAGGGAATGGTAGTGGAAACTACCAAAATGAGATTTCAAGAAATCTCAGCAAGTAATCACACAACATACAATACTTAAAGCAAACATACAAGAGGTAGATCATAAAATGCGTGCATGGACATGTACTTGACTTAAACAGAAACTTGACATATGCATTTGACCATTTTCAAAAGACTTGTATAGAGACTTTGACATTTTCAGAAAAGTTTTCTCAACTTTCCTTTTCATGTTCATTCTTAATCAGAACTTTTCTTATCAGAACATATCACAAGATTTACATCAAGTGATCATTATCACATGAGCTTTTATTCTTATTCATGGGTGGACACAACACGGCTCCCTTCCTTGCACTGCGTGTTTCCGTTAGTCATCGTACCATTAACAATCTGTAGGCGGGAATTACATGTGAGACTCTACCAACATCCCTACTTACCACCATCCCTACATTTCAAGATACATAGAGAATTATTATAACTCGACCTTACTTCGTCGAATTACATGCCTTATGCACTCACTAGCATTAAGTGCTTCCTCGCTCCGGCATTCTTTAAAAAGAACCCATTCGAGGCTCGTCGACTATTCTTCATCGACCAAGAGGTTACCGCTCCGTTCTTAAGCACTCGAGAGTAGACAGAGAAGTTCCACTAGGACAATCCCCTGTCCTAACACTTGGGGTTATGATAAAATATTTAGATTTTTTTCTTTAAAAATAAACACTTTTCTTTGAAAACATTTTCTCCAAATGCATGAGACATGGAACTTAAGACATACGTACTTATACTTAACATGTGACATATGAAATGCCATACCTGAAATAACCAAGCGTAACATGTTCAATTCATAGCATGAATACATGGAACACATGAAACATCCAAACACAATCATGAATCCATGGGAACATGCTTAGGTCAAAACACCTAGGGGTAAAAATCATGAGATTCATCTCTTAAACATGTTCCAATCTTCAAGCATATAATGTGGAAATCAAAGCTTAGTAAAACAAAGCATGAAATCATTACATTTGCCTAAGATCCGAATCATTCATGACAGGGAATGGCTAAAACATCATGATACATAGTCCATCATTCTTGAACATGTGAAAACCGAAACATATACAAGTATTTCATGGCATTTTCATCACAAATTTGAAACATATAATTCCTTCCATAGATTGATACAAGATTATATTAACATAATCAAACAATCAATCAAGAAATAGCAAACAAAGCAATCATGGCAATGAAAAAATTTACACAATCATATACAAGTGTTAACCAAGAGTAGGTTGAGTGTATACTTACAAAAAATCCTCGTATAGAAATATTAGCAAGCTGTAAATCTGAGCATTCTATATTAGAAAAGTAACTAAAAGCCTCATTTCATGCTCTTGAGTGTATGTGTAGATTTCTTGGGCAACACTTGTCTATATCCATTCGGCTTCTAGGGTTTTTTTGGGATAAAAACTTCTTCATTTCACTCTTAAAGTAAAGCAAAATCCTAAAATAACCAAAGATACAAGTAGTGGCTGAAAAAATGGTGGATAAACTCTTCTCTCTACTCGGCTTCAAAGGTTTCTTCTTAAGAACCTTAAATCATTTTCAAGAAATCACAAGAAAGTGTCGGTGTTCTATCTTTCTCATTGTCCAAATGAGATTTGAATCTGATTCTCGGGTTGAGCAAGTGATGTGTGTGTAAAACTTAGAAGGAAAAACCGATTCTTACCTTAACTAGACTTAGTGTGTCGAAATCTCCTCTTGAGATAAGAAAATCCTCTTGTTTGGTTGAAGAGAAAGAACAAGAAAGTGAGAGAATCTTCAAAAGAATATGAGAGAGTTGTGTGGAGAGAGTGAGAGCACGTAGAATTCACATTTTGCAAAAAGAAAAGCCTTTGGGCATGTGGTCTTCCACCCTTTTTTTATAGAAAACTCCTCATTCCCTCATTGGTAGTTGAAATCCAATGCATGCAAGACAAGTGGCATTGGTTTTCTTCCTCTTTTCACTTTGGTTGAAAATGTCTCTTGGAATTCCCTATGTGGATTGTATTGGGAAGGTACATTTTTTTGGGGTTGGCGTGTAGGGTTCCCTTCCCTTGGCCGAATTTCTCTTCCTTTCCGCTTATGCCATTCCTTCTTTCAAACAAATGAGTGTTTCTTCTAAGGGTAACATGGTAAAATGTCATATCACTGTTCCTTTTCCCAAATAAGTAACCTTTGACATGGATGACAGGTGGCGTTTGACATGTGCCATAGCTTAGCCGTCCACCTCCTTCTTCCTTTCCCAAGATGATGTTTCATCTTCCAATACTCCTTCCCTAGGTGACCTTTCATGTTCTATTGGTACAAAATAGCCTAAGTGACAAGTGGTAAATGAACATAGTGCTTGGGAGTGTGCTAGCCAAATTCCTAAGGGTATTCATGTCCTCCAATTCAAATGTCTCTCCTCTCATATTGATGAGAACCAATGTGGGCCTAGTCTTAAAGATCGTTTGCAAGTTCTAGATGGGCCAATTACAAGATAAAGAGCCAAGAAGATCAAGGAAGTAATGCAAGAATTGGTGCAATCCACTTGGAAATAGTCTAGCAAGAGCCAAATATTCAAGATGGGCTTGAGAGAAGGAGATTCAGTGATTATCCACGTGATACAAGTTATGGAAGAGTGCAACATAAATTAGGCCCTGTTATTATGGTTATGTGATTGAAGGCCTTGGGCTTGTTTAATTAATTAAAGAGACTTATTTTATTAATTATAGGAATTAGTCTAGAATAATTCGGCTTGAAGATGTTTGGCCCACATATGTCTTATTTTTATGAACTAGGGTTTTTGGCAAGCCCTTGTATTTTGGCCAAGGGCTTATTTGGAAAGTTATTTTTTAGGAACTAGGGTTTCAAGCATTTACTGTGACCGGGTTACTGTAGCGATATTGTAGCAGCCGTTGCACTATTCATGCAAGGGTATTTTTGGGAGAAAGGGCTTTATTTTGTCTAGGATTTTAATTAGATTTTGTTTTAAATACTCTTTGTAACCTCATTTTAATCAGTTTATGAAATTTGATGAATTTATTCATTGTGAGTTTAGTTTTACTCCTCTTATTCTAAATTGAATTTTTGAACTTATCAAAGGTAAATTACAACTTTTGTGGCCTTCCTCATTGTAATCTGGGTTCTTGAGACGGGTTCTTTTACGGGTCTAGATTTTAATATAATCTAGGTTTTTTAAACGAGTTCTCATCGGGTCTAGATTCTCCATCCATTGACTTGATTTTGGCTTTCTTGAGTGAGTTTTCAAATTGGTTATGGTTCAAGGGATTCTATTCCTACGGGTTCATATCACATATCCTTCTAGAAGTTCATACGTGCTTGATACTTGGAAAAATCTAACTCAATTTCCAAATCCCATAAACCTCCCTTCGGTTTACCATGCAAAACTTCTAGAAAAGCTCCGTTTCACTTCCCTAAGCTTCTCTTTCCAAGATATCTTCCTTGGAACTAAAATTGGGCATGACAAAGGGTCTAAACATGTGGGAAATTGATCTAGCCAAAAATCTCTTAGTCTTCTCTAGATTCCTCTTGTCCCTTGATTCATCTAGAAGGCTTCTTACATAGTGACAAGTCGTAATTTTTCTAGGGTAGGCGTGTAGGCCATTTCTTAGTATTTTCCTACACTTCTCTCTCCCCCTTAACCCATTATCAGGTCTAGATTCATAATACATTACTTACATACCACATGGCACTTGTGACTAAAAATCTGGGCCTAGGTTTCTAAACAAAACCAAATTTCACAAAGCATTCTAAGGTTAGTCCTCTTTTGGGCTCAAATGATCATTTCAAGAATTCTAAGTCTTTCTAAAATAACTAGAGCTCCCAAAGAAGTCACGACTACTAAGCATAAAAATCTATGGGCCATGCTTACCTAAGTTTGGGTCATCACACAGTATCCCCCCAAGCAGTATCAGCCGTCTTAGTAAAAGAAGAAAAAGGAACTCAAGCGCTTGTGTATTACACAGGTTGCGCTTTACAAGTCGCCAAAGTTAGATACCCGCGAATAGAAATGCTAGCATTCTCATTAATAGTAGCCACCAGAAGACTGCGACCATACTTCCAAGCTCACCCCATAAAAGTTCTGACAGAAAACCCTCTTTGAAGGGTACTAAAGAAGCTGAACTCGTCCGAGCGCTTGGTCGCATGATCAATAGAACTCAGCGAATTCGAAATTAGCTATGTGCACAAAAACACAAATAAAGGTCATGCCCTTGAGGATTTCGTGGTCGAATTTAGTGGTTTCCTTGTAGAGATCTCGACGCCTTCCAGGTCAACCTTGGATTGTCTTTGTTGATGGGTTGGCATGTCGAACAGGGGGCGGTATAGGGGTACACATTATCACGAAAGCAAAATAGGAGCATTATTATATGGCAATGCTCACCTTTAAGACCACCAATAACGAAGCAGAATACAAGGCCTTAATAGCGGGGTTATTTGTCGCCAAGGCTTTAGGTGCCAGACAGGTAGAAGTGAAAGTAAACTCTCAGATAGTGGTGAACCAGGTCACGGGGGCCTATGCCACTAAAGGAGAAAAACTTAAGAAATACCATGAGTAGGTATTGGTACTGCGCAACCAGTACTCGTTTCTCCTTAATGCAGATTCCAAGGGCGAAGAACATAGTGGCAGATAGGCTAGCAAAGGTAGTGTCAGCCAAAGATGAGGTAGAATTACTGTGGGAGGTGCAGGGAGACTGATCGAAATATCAGCCATCGAGGTCGAAGTAGCGCAGATATGGTCCGGAACGCTAGGGTGGGCCGTTGAAGTAGAAGATTACCTAGAACGCCAGGGTGGGCCATTGGAGTAGAAGATTACCTGGGGAAGGAAAAGCTTCCCGAAGGAAAAGAGGCGGCAAGAAAGATAAAAAGGAAGGTGGCACGGTTTGTCAAAATCAACGGGATTGATATGAACCCATGGGAATGGAATCCCCTGAACCTACAATCAATTTGAAAATTCACTCAAAAAAGCCAAAATCAAGCCAATGGAAAATTTAGACCCGTTGAGGAACTCGTTTCAAGAACCTAGATTATATGAAAATCTAGACCCGTTGAAGAACGTATCTAAAGAACCTAAATTATAAGAAAGAATGTCAGAAATGTTGTGATTTGCCATTCATAAGTTTAAAAGTTTATTCAAGAACAAGAGGAGATAAACTCAACTCACAATGAATAAATTCATCAAATTTCATAAACTGATTAAAATGAGACTATAAAGAGTATTTAAACCAAAACCTAATTAAAACCCTAGCCAAAATAAAACATTTCTTCCAAAAATACCCCTGAATGAATAGTGCTGCGGCTAAAGTAACTCGGCTACATTAATTTCTTGACACCCTAGTTCAACAAAATAAAACATATGTGGGCCAAGCATCCTCAAACCCATTTATTCTAAACTAATAAAATCAATATTTTAAATGGTTTAAACAAATTGAAAGCCTTCAATAACTATAAGCCCAAACAATAACTCTAAGTCATGTCTATCAAGTGGATCAAAATTGATTCTTCTTTTTTAAAGCCCATCTTGTGTGTTGGGCTCTTGCTCACTTTATCCTAAGTGGATTGGACCAATCTTTGCATTGCTTCCTTGATCTTTTTAGCTCTTAATCTTGTAATTGACCCATTTAGAACTTGCAAAGGATCTTTAAGACTAGCTCCATATCGGTACCCATCAAGTTTTTTGCTCGCGGGCTTCCTATGGTACTAACATGTCCTTGTGGTATGTATGTCCCAACCTGGGGTGAATCAGAGCACCTCTTATTTTTACCACTTTGCCCTTGCATAGTACAAAACCAATTTAGTGCAAAGTGGCAAAGTTATGAGGTTGGAGTTTTTCCCTCGCGGGCTTCGTATGGTACTACCATGACCTTTTCGTATTTATGCTCCAACCAGGGGCGAATCGGAGCACCTCTTAATTTTACCACTTTGCCCTTACTTAGTAAAAAACCTATTCAGGGCAAAGTGGCAAAGTTATGAGGTTAGAATTTTTCGCTCGTGGGCTTCCTATTGTACTACCATGACCTTATGGTATGTATGCCCAAACCCGGGGCCAATCGGAACACCTCTTGTTTTTACTACTTTGCCATTGCTTTGTAGAAAACCAATTCAGGGCAAAGCGGCAAGGAAACTGCTAGGGAGCCCGTTTTGGGCTCCTGTTTTTTTTGCCTGATTAGGCTTTATTTTTTAGTTTTCATTTAGACTTAGTGATTAAGAAAATATTGTTTTATAAAATTATGAATTGTTTTCTTTTTTTAAAAATATTTAAAAGTGTTAAAAAAATGATGTGAAAAAAAAAATCTTTAACTTTTTTTTTCACACTACTTTTTTAACACTTTTAAATATTAAAAAAAAAGAAAAAAATTCACAATATTATTAAACAATATTTTCTTAATCTCAAAGTCAAAAAAGAAGCTAAAAATTAAAATTAAAAACCCAATCTGGCAAAAAAAAGGGAGCCCAAAACGGGCTCCCTTGCATCTCTCAAGTTCCAAAGTTATGAGGTTGGCGTTTTTTGCTCGCGGGCTTCTTATAGTACTATCATGACCTTGTGGCATGTATGCCTAAACCCGGGGCGAATTGGAACAACTCTTATTTTTACTACTTTGTCATTTCTTAGTAGAAAACCAATTGAGGGCAAAGTTATGAGGTTGGAGTTTTTTCGCTTGCGTGCTTCTTATTGTACTACCACGACCTTATGGTTTGTATGCCCCAACCTGAGGTGAATCGGAGCACGTCTTATTTTTACCACTTTGCCATTGCTTTGTAGAAAGCCAATAGAGGGCAAAGTGGCAAAGTTATCATGGTTGGAGTTTTTGGCACGCGGGCTTCCTATGGTATCACCACGACCTTGTGGAATATATGCCCCAAATTGGGGCGAATCGGAGTACCTCTTATTTTTACCACTTTGCCCTTACTTAGTAAAAAACCAATTGGGGGCAAAGTATCAAAGTTATGTGGTTGGATTTTTTTGCTCTCGGGCTTCCAATGTTACTACCATGACCTTAAGGTACTTATGCC
This sequence comes from Pterocarya stenoptera, assembly GCA_003123785.1. Lineage (NCBI taxonomy): Eukaryota > Viridiplantae > Streptophyta > Magnoliopsida > Fagales > Juglandaceae > Pterocarya > Pterocarya stenoptera. Next base: position 56,929 of record QEOT01123831.1, read on the forward strand.
CTAACCCGGGGCGTATTGGAGCACCGCTTATTTTTCACCACTTTGCCCTTACATAGTAGAAAACCAATTGAGGGTAAAGTGGCAAAATTATGAGGCTGGAGTTTTTTGTTCGCGGGCTTCCTATGGTACTACCACGACCTTGTAGTATATATGCGCCAAATCGGGACGAATCGGAGCACCTCTTAGTTTTACCACTTTGCCCTTGCTTAGTAGAAAACAAATTGTGGGCAAAGTATCAAAGTTATGAGGTTGGAGTTTTTTGCTCTTGGGCTCCCAATGTTACTACCATGACCTTAAGGTATTTATGCCCTAACCCGGGGCGAATCGGAGCATCGCTTATTTTCACCACTTTGCCCTTACTTAGTAGAAAATCAATTAAGGTCAAAATGGCAAAGTTATGAGGCTGCAGTTTTTTGCTGGCAGGCTTCCTATGATACTACCACGACCTTGTGGTATGTATGCCTCAAGCCGAAGTGAATCGGAGCACGTCTTATTTTTACCACTTTGCCCTTGCTTAGTAGAACACCAATTGTGGGCAAAGTATCAAAGTTATGAGGTTGGAGTTTTTTGCTCTCGGGCTTCCAATGTTACTACCATAACCTTAAGGTATTTATGCTCTAACCGGGGGTGTATTGGAGCACCGCTTATTTTCACCACTTTGTCCTTACTTAGTAGAAAAACAATTAAGGGTAAAGTGGGAAAATTATGAGGCTGGAGTTTTTTGCTCGCGGGCTTTGATATGAACCCAATTATTCTAAACTAATAAAATAATTCATTTAAATGATTTAAACAATTTGAAATCTTTCAAGTGCCCAAGGCCTTTAAGTCATATTATTGCCCTCTTCCATAGCTTGTATCAAATGAATCAAAATTGGATCTTCATCCATCAAGCCCATTTTGACTATTGGGCTCTTGCTTGACTCGTCCCATGTGGATTGCATCAATCATTGCATTGTTTCTTTGATTATCTTTGCTCTTATTGTTTAACTGGTTCATCTGAAACTTGCAAAGAATCTTTATGACAAGGCCCGCCTTGGTTCCCATCAGGCTTCTTATGGTACTACCACGACCTTGTAGTATGTATGCGCCAAATCGGGGCGAATCGGCGCACCTATTATTTTTACCACTTTGCCCTTCCATACTAGAAACACACCATTGAGGGCAAAGTGGCAAAGTTATGAGGTTGGAGTTTTTTGCTCGCAGGCATTCTGTGGTACTACCACGACCTACTGCTTTGTATGCCCCGACCCCTGGCAATTCGGTGCACCTCTTATTTTTACCACTTTGCCCTTCCTTACTGGAAAGACCATTGAGGGCAAAGTGGCAAAGTTAAGAGGTTGGAGTTTTTTGCTCGCGGGCGTCCTATGGTACTACGACGACCTAGTGGTATGTATGCCCCTACCCTAGGCAATTCGGAGCACCTCTTATTTTTACTACTTTGCCCTTCCTTACGAGAAAGACACCACCATTGAGAGCAAAGTGGCAAAGTTAAGAGGTTGGAGTTTTCTACTCGCGGGCATTCTATGGCAGTAGAAAGACCTTGTGGTATGTATGCCCCGACCTCGGGCATTTCGGAGCTCCACAAATTTTTACCACTTTGCCCCTCCTTAGTAGAGAGGCAATTGTGGGCAAAGTGGCAAAGTTAAGAGGTTGGAGATTTTAGCTCGCAGGCTTTCTATGGAACTACCATGTCCTTGTGGTATGTATGCCCCCACCCCGGGCAATTCGGAGCGTCTATTATTTTTACCACTTTGCCCTTGCTTACTAGAAAGCCATTTAAGGGCAAAGTGGCAAAGTTAAGAGATTGGAGTTTTTTGCTCGCAGGCTTCCTAAGGAACTACCTTGTCCTTGTGGTATGTTTGCCCTGATCCCGGCCAATTCGGAGCACCTCTTATTTTTACCACTTTGCCCTTCCTTACTAGAAAGACCATTGAGGACAAAGTGGCAAAGTTAAGAGGTTGGAGTTTTTTGCTCGTGGGCATTCTGTGGTACTACCACGACCTACTGCTTTGTATGCCCCGACCACTGGCAATTCGGAGCACCTCTTATTTTTACCACTTTGCCCTTCCTTACTAGAAAGACCATTGAGGGGAAAGTGGCAAAGTTAAGAGGTTGGAGTTTTTTGCTCGCGGGCGTCCAATGGTACTACAACGACCTAGTGGGATGTACGCCCCAACCCCGGGTAATTCGGAGCACCTCTTATTTTTCCCACTTTGCCCTTCCTTACAAGAAATACCATTGAGGGCAAAGTGGGAAAGTTATGAGGTTGGACTTTTTTGCTCGCGGGCATTCTGTGGTAGCAGAATGACCTTGTGGTATGTATGCCCCGACCTCGGGCAATTCGGAGCACCACAAATTTTTACCACTTTGCCCCTCCTTAGTAGAGAGCCAATTGTGGGCAAAGTGGAAGAGTTAAGAGGTTGGAGTTTTTAGCTCGCAGGCTTTCTATGGAACTACCATGTCCTTGTGGTATGTATGCCCCCACCCCGGGCAATTCGGAGCGTCTATTATTGTTACCACTTTGCCCTTGCTTACTAGAAAGCCATTTAAGGGCAAAGTGGCAAAGTTAAGAGATTGGAGTTTTTTGCTCGCGGGCATTCTGTGGTAGTAGAATGAACTTGTGGTATGTATGCCCCGACCTCAGGCCATTCGGAGCACCTCTTATTTTTACCACTTTGCCCTTCGTTACTAGAAAGACAATTGAGGGCAAAGTGGCAAAGTTATGAGGTTGGAGTTTTTTGCTCAAGGGCATTCTGTGGTACTACCACGACCTACTGCTTTGTACGCCCTGACCCCTGGCAATTCGGAGCAACTCTTATTTTTTCCACTTTGCCCTTCCTTACTAGAAAGACCATTGAGGGGAAAGTGGCAAAGTTAAGAGGTTGGAGTTTTTTGCTCGCGGGCGTCCAATGGTACTACAACGACCTAGTGGGATGTACGCCCCAACCCCGGGTAATTCGGAGCACCTCTTATTTTTCCCACTTTGCCCTTCCTTACAAGAAATACCATTGAGGGCAAAGTGGGAAAGTTATGAGGTTGGAGTTTTTTGCTCGCAGGCATTCTGTGGTAGTAGAATGACCTTGTGGTATGTATGCCCCGACCTTGGGCAACTCGGAGCACCACAAATTTTTACCACTTTGCCCTTGCTTAGTAGAGAGCCAATTGTGGACAAAGTGGCAAAGTTAAGAGGTTGGAGTTTATTGCTCGCGGGCGTCCAATGGTACTACAATGACCTAGTGGTATGTATGCCCCGACCCCGGGTCATTCGGAGCACCTCTTATTTTT
>QEOT01123831.1:68754-93311 GCA_003123785.1 Pterocarya stenoptera
AGAAAGACCATTGAGGGCAAAGTGGCAAAGTTAAGAGGTTGGAGTTTTTTGCTCGCGGACGTCCTATGGTACTACAACGACCTAGTGGTATGTATGCCCCGACCCCGGGCATTTCGGAGCACCTGTTATTTTTTCCACTTTGCCCTTCCATACTAGAAAGACCATTGAGGGCAAAGTGGGAAAGTTAAGAGGTTGGAGTTTTTTTCTTGCGGGCATTCTATGGTAGTAGAATGACCTTGTGGCATATATGCCCCGACCTCGGGCAATTCGGAGAACCACATATTTTTACCACTTTGCCCTTGCTTCGTAGAGAGCCAATTGCGGGCAACGTGTCAAAGTTAAGAGGTTGGAGTTTTTTGCTTGTGGGCTTTCTATGGTACTACAACGACCTAGTGGTTTGTATGCCCCAACCCCGGGCAATTCGGAGCACCTCTTATTTTTACCACTTTGCCCTTCCTTTCTAGAAAAACCATTGAGGGCGAAGTGGCAAAGTTAAGAGGTTGGAGTTTTTTGCTCGCGGGCATTCTGTGGTACTACCACGACCTACTGCTTTGTATGCCCCGACCCCTGGCAATTCGGAGCACTTCTTATTTTTACCACTTTGCCCTTCCTTACTAGAAAGACCATTGAGGGGAAAGTGGCAAAGTTAAGAGGTTGGAGTTTTTTGCCCGCGGGCGTCCAATGGTACTACAACGACCTAGTGGGATGTACGCCCCAACCCTGGGTAATTCGGAGTACCTCTTATTTTTCCCACTTTGCCCTTCCTTACAAGAAATACCATTGAGGGCAAAGTGGGAAAGTTATGAGGTTGGAGTTTTTTGCTCGCGGGCATTCTGTGGTAGTAGAATGACCTTGTGGTATGTATGCCCCGACCTCGGGCAATTCGGAGCACCACAAATTTTTACCACTTTGCCCCTCCTTAGTAGAGAGCCAATTGTGGGCAAAGTGGCAGAGTTAATAGGTTGGAGTTTTTAGCTCGCAGGCTTTCTATAGAACTACCATGTCCTTGTGGTATGTATGCCCCCACCCCGGGCAATTCGGAGCGTCTATTATTTTTACCACTTTGCCCTTGCTTACTAGAAAGCCATTTAAGGGCAAAGTGGCAAAGTTAAGATATTGGAGTTTTTTGCTCGCGGGCATTCTGTGGTAGTAGAATGAACTTGTGGTATGTATGCCCCGACCTCAGGCCATTCGGAGCACCTCTTATTTTTACCACTTTGCCCTTCGTTACTAGACAGACAATTGAGGGCAAAGTGGCAAAGTTATGAGGTTGGAGTTTTTTGCTCGCGGGCATTCTGTGGTACTACCACGACCTACTGCTTTGTATGCCCCGACCCCTGGCAATTCGGAGCAACTCTTATTTTTACCACTTTGCCCTTCCTTACTAGAAAGACCTTTGAGGGGAAAGTGGCAAAGTTAAGAGGTTGGAGTTTTTTGCTCGCGGGCGTCCAATGGTACTACAACGACCTAGTGGGATGTACGCCCCAACACCGGGTAATTTGGAGCACCTCCTATTTTTCCCACTTTGCCCTTCCTTACAAGAAATACCATTGAGGGCAAAGTGGGAAAGTTATGAGGTTGGAGTTTTTTGCTCGCGGGCATTCTTTGGTAGTAGAATGACCTTGTGGTATGTATGCCCCGACCTCGGGCAATTCGGAACACCACAAATTTTTACCACTTTGCCCTTGCTTAGTAGAGAGCCAATTGTGGACAAAGTGGCGAAGTTAAGAGGTTGGAGTTTATTGCTCGCGGGCGTCCAATGGTACTACAATGACCTAGTGGTATGTATGCCCCGACCCCGGGTCATTCGGAGCACCTCTTATTTTTCCCACTTTGCCCTTCCTTACAAGAAAGCCCATTGAGGGCAAAGTGGCAAAGTTAAGAGGTTGGAGTTTTTTGCTCGCGGGCGTCCTATGGTACTACGACGACCTAGTGGTATGTATGCCCCTACCCCGGGCAATTCGGAGCACCTCTTATTTTTAGTACTTTTCCCTTCCTTACGAGAAAGACACCACCATTGAGAGCAAAGTGGCAACGTTAAGAGGTTGGAGTTTTCTACTTTCGCGCATTCTATGGCAGTAGAAAGACCTTGTGGTATGTATGCCCCGACCTCGGGCATTTCGGAGCTCCACAAATTTTTACCACTTTGCCCCTCCTTAGTAGAGAGGCAATTGTGGGCAAAGTGGCAAAGTTAAGAGGTTGGAGTTTTTAGCTCGCAGGCTTTCTATGGAACTACCATGTCCTTGTGGTATGTATGCACCCACCCCAGGCAATTCGGAGCGTCTATTATTTTTACCACTTTGCCCTTGCTTACTAGAAAGCCATTTAAGGGTAAAGTGGCAAAGTTAAGAGATTAGAGTTTTTTGCTCGCAGGCTTCCTAACGAACTACCTTGTCCTTGTGGTATGTTTGCCCTGATCCCGGGCAATTCGGAACACCTCTTATTTTTCCCACTTTGCCCTTCCTTACAAGAAATACCATTGAGGGCAAAGTGGGAAAGTTAAGAGGTTGGAGTTTTTTGCTCGCGGGCATTCTGTGGTAGTAGAATGACCTTGTGGTATGTATGCCCCGACCTTGGGCAATTCGGAGCACCACAAATTTTTACCACTTTGCCCTTGCTTAGGAGAGAGGCAATTGTGGGCAAAGTGGCAAAGTTAAGAGGTTGGAGTTTATTGCTCGCGGGGGTCCAATGGTACTACAATGACCTAGTGGTATGTATGCCCCGACCCCGGGTCATTCGGAGCACCTCTTATTTTTACCACTTTGCCCTTCCTCACTAGAAACACACCATTGGGAGCAAAGTGGGAAAGTTAAGAGGTTGGAGATTTTTACTCGCGGGCATTCTATGGCAGTAGAAAGACCTTGTGGTAATTATGTCCCGACCTCGGGCAATTCTGAGCACCACAAATTTTTACCACTTTGCCCCTCCTTAGTAGAGAGCCAATTGTGGGCAAAGTGGCAAAGTTAAGAGGCTGGAGTTTTTTGCTCGCGGGCGTCCTATGGTACTACGACGACATAGTGGTATGTATGCCCCTACCCAGGGCAATTCGGAGCACCTCTTACTTTTACCACTTTGGCCTTCCCTACTAGAAAGACACCACTGAGAGCAGAGTGGCAAAGTTAAGAGGTTGAAGTTTTTTGCTCGCGGGCATTCTATGTTACTAGCATGACCTTGTGGTATGTATGCCCCTACCCCGGGTAATTTGGAGCACCTCTGATTTTTACCACTTTGTCCTTCCTTACTAGAAAGACCATTGAGGGCAAAGTGGCAAAGTTAAGAGGTTGGAGTTTTTTGCTCGCGGACGTCCTATGGTACTACAACGACCTAGTGGTATGTATGCCCCGACCCCGGGCATTTCGGAGCACCTGTTATTTTTCCCACTTTGCCCTTCCTTACAAGAAAGACCATTGAGGGCAAAGTGGGAAAGTTAAGAGGTTGGAGTTTTTTACACGCGGGCATTCTATGGCAGTAGAAAGACCTTGTGGTATGTATGCCCCGACCTCGGGCAATTCGGTGCACCACATATTTTTACCACTTTGCCCTTGCTTCGTAGAGAGCCAATTGCGGGCAAGGTGTCAAAGTTAAGAGGTTGGAGTTTTTTGCTTGTGGGCGTCCTATGGTACTACGACGACCTAGTGGTATGTATGCCCCGACCCCGGGCAATTCGGAGCACCTTTTATTTTTACCACTTTGCCCTTCCTTACTAGAAAGACCATTGAGGGCAAAGTGGCAACGTTAAGAGGTTTGAGTTTTTTGCTCGCGGGCATACTATGGTACTACCACGACCTACTGCTTTGTATGCCCCGACCCCTGGCAATTCGGAGCACCTATTATTTTTACCACTTTGCCCTTCCTTACTAGAAACACACCATTGGGAGCAAAGTGGCAAAGTTAAGAGGTTGAAGTTTTTTTGCTCGCGGGCATTCTATGTCACTAGCATGACCTTGTGGTATGTATGCCCCTACCCCGGGCAATTCGGAGCACCTCTTATTTTTACCATTTTGCCCTTGCTTTGTAGAAAGCCAATTGTGGGCAATGTGGCAAAGTTAAGAGGTTGGAGTTTTTTGCTCGCGGGCGTCCTATGGTACTAGACGAGCTAGTGGTATGTATGCCCTGACCCCGGGCAATTCGGAGCACCTCTTAGTTTTACCACTTTGCCCTTCCTTACTAGAAAGACACCATTGAGAGCAAAGTGGCAAAGTTAAAAGGTTGAAGTTTTTTGCTCGCGGGCATTCTATGTTACTAGCATGACCTAGTGGTATGTATGCCCCTACCCCGGGCAATTTGGAGCACCTCTTATTTTTATCACTTTGTCCTTCCTTACTAGAAAGACCATTGAGGGCAAAGTGGCAAAGTTAAGAGGTTGGAGTTTTTTGCTTACGAACGTCCAATGGTACAACAACGACCTAGTGGTACGTATGCCCCGACCCCGGGCATTTCGGAGCACCTGTTATTTTTACCACTTTGCCCTTCCTTACTAGAAAGACCATTGAGGGCAAAGTGGGAAAGTTAAGAGGTTGGCGTTTTTTGCTTGCGGGCATTCTGTGGTAGTAGAATGACCTTGTGGTATATATGCCCCGCCCTCGGGCAATTCGGAGAACCACATATTTTTACCACTTTGCCCTTGCTTCGTAGAGAGCCAATTGCGGGCAAGGTGGCAAAGTTAAGAGGTTGGAGTTTTTTGCTCGCGGGCGTCCTATGGTACTATGACGATCTAGTGGTATGTATGACCCGAGCCCGGGCAATTTGGAGCACCTCTTATTTTTACCACTTTGCCCTTCCTTACTAGAAAGACCATTGAGGGCAAAGTGGCAACGTTAAGAGGTTTGAGTTTTTTGCTCGCGGGCATCCTATGGTACTACTACGACCTACTGCTTTGTATGCCCCGACCCCTGGCAATTCGGAGCACCTATTATTTTTACCACTTTGCCCTTCCTTACTAAAAACACACCATTGACAGCAAAGTGGCAAAGTTAAGAGGTTGAAGTTTTTTGCTCGCGGGCAATCTATGTCACTAGCATGACCTTGTGGTATGTATGCCCCTACCCCGGGCAATTCGGAGCACCTCTTATTTTTACCATTTTGCCCTTGCTTTGTAGAAAGCCAATTGTGGGCAATGTGGCAAAGTTAAGAGGTTGGAGTTTTTTGCTCGCGGGAATCCTATTGTTCTACCACGACCTACTGCTTTGTATGCCCCGACCCCGGGCAATTCGGAGCACCTCTTATTTTTACCACTTTGCCCTTCCTTACTAGAAAGACAATTGAGGGCAAAGTGTCAAAGTTAAGAGGTTGGAGTTTTTTGCTCGCGGGCGTCCTATGGTACTAGGACGAGCTAGTGGTATGTATGACCTGACCCCGGGCTATTCGGAACACCTCTAATTTTTACCACTTTGCCCTTCCTTACTAGAAAGACAATTAAGGGCAAAGTGTGAAAGTTAAGAGGTTCGAGTTTTTTGCTCGCGGGCGTCCAATGGTACTATGATGACCTAGTAGTAAGTATGCCCCGAGCTGGGGCAATTTGGAGCACCTCTTATTTTTACCACTTTGTCCTTCCTTACGAGAAAGACCATTGAGGGCAAAGTGGCAACGTTAAGAGGTTTGAGTTTTTTGCTCGCGGGCATCCTATGGTACTACCACGACCTACTGCTTGTTTTGCCCTGACCCCTGGCTATTCAGAGCACCTCTTATTTTAACCACTTTGCCCTTCCTTACTAGAAAGACACCGTTGAGAGCAAAGTGGCAAAGTTAAGAGGTTGAAGTTTTTTCCTCGCGGGCATTCTATGTTACTAGCATGACCTTGTGGTATGTATGCCCCTACCCCGGGTAATTTGGAGCACCTCTGATTTTTACCACTTTGTCCTTCCTTACTAGAAAGACCATTGAGGGCAAAGTGGCAAAGTTAAGAGGTTGGAGTTTTTTGCTCGCGGACGTCCTATGGTACTACAACGACCTGGTGGTATGTATGCCCCGACCCCGGGCATTTCGGAGCACCTGTTATTTTTCCCACTTTGCCCTTCCTTACAAGAAAGACCATTGAGGGCAAAGTGGGAAAGTTAAGAGGTTGGAGTTTTTTACACGCGGGCGTTCTATGGCTGTAGAAAGACCTTGTGGTATGTATGCCCCGACCTCGGGCAATTCGGTGCACCACATATTTTTACCACTTTGCCCTTGCTTCGTAGAGAGCCAATTGCGGGCAAGGTGTCAAAGTTAAGAGGTTGGAGTTTTTTGCTTGTGGGCATCCTATGGTACTACGACGACGTAGTGGTATGTATGCCCCTACCCCGGGCAATTCGGAGCACCTTTTATTTTTACCACTTTGCCCTTCCTTACTAGAAAGACCATTGAGGGCAAAGCGGCAACGTTAAGAGGTTTGAGTTTTTTGCTCGCGGGCATCCTATGGTACTACCACGACCTACTGCTTTGTATGCCCCGACCCCTGGCAATTCGGAGCACCTATTATTTTTACCACTTTGCCCATCCTTACTAGAAACACACCATTGTGAGCAAAGTGGCAAAGTTAAGAGGTTGAAGTTTTTTTGCTCGCGGGCATTCTATGTCACTAGCATGACCTTGTGGTATGTACGCCCCTACCCCGGGCAATTCGGAGCACCTCTTATTTTTACCATTTTGCCCTTGCTTTGTAGAAAGCCAATTGTGGGCAATGTGGCAAAGTTAAGGGGTTGGAGTTTTTCGCTCGCAGGCATCCTATTGTACTACCGCGACCTACTGCTTTCTATGCCCCGACCCCGGGCAATTCGGTGCACCTCTTATTTTTAGCACTTTGCCCTTCCTTACTAGAAAGCCAATTGTGGGCAATGTGGCAAAGTTAAGAGGTTGGAGTTTTTTGCTCGCGGGCATCCTATTGTTCTACCACGACCTACTGCTTTGTATGCGCCGACCCCGGGCAATTCGGAGCACGTCTTATTTTTACCACGTTGCCCTTCCTTACGAGAAAGACCATTGAGGGCAAAGTGGCAACGTTAAGAGGTTTGAGCTTTTTGCTAACGGGCATCCTATGGTACTACCACGACCTACTGCTTTGTATGCCCCGACCCCTGGCAATTCAGAGCACCTCTTATTTTTACCACTTTGCCCTTCCTTACTAGAAAGACCATTGAGGGCAAAGTGGCAACGTTAAGAGGTTTGAGTTTTTTGCTCGCGGGCATCCTATGGTACTACTACGACCTACTGCTTTGTATGCCCCGACCCCGGGCAATTCGGAGCCCCTCTTATTTTTACCACTTTGCCCTTCCTTACTAGAAAGACCAGTGAGGGCAAAGTGGCAAAGTTAAGAGGTTGGAGTGTTTTGCTCGCGGGCATTCTATGGTACTACCACGACCTACTGCTTTGTATGCCCCGACCCCGGGCAATTCGGAGCCCCTCTTATTTTTACCACTTTGCCCTTCCTTACTAGAAAGACCAGTGAGGGCAAAGTGGCAAAGTTAAGAGGTTGGAGTGTTTTGCTCGCGGGCATTCTATGGTACTACCACGACCTACTGCTTTGTATGCCCCGACCCCGGGCAATTCGGAGCCCCTCTTATTTTTACCACTTTGCCCTTCCTTACTAGAAAGACCAGTGAGGGCAAAGTGGCAAAGTTAAGAGGTTGGAGTGTTTTGCTCGCGGGCATTCTATGGTACTACCACGACCTACTGCTTTGTATGCCCCGACCCCGGGCAATTCGGAGCCCCTCTTATTTTTACCACTTTGCCCTTCCTTACTAGAAAGACCAGTGAGGGCAAAGTGGCAAAGTTAAGAGGTTGGAGTGTTTTGCTCGCGGGCATTCTATGGTACTACCACGACCTACTGCTTTGTATGCCCCGACCCCGGGCAATTCGGAGCCCCTCTTATTTTTACCACTTTGCCCTTCCTTACTAGAAAGACCAGTGAGGGCAAAGTGGCAAAGTTAAGAGGTTGGAGTGTTTTGCTCGCGGGCATTCTATGGTACTACCACGACCTACTGCTTTGTATGCCCCGACCCCTGGCAATTCAGAGCACCTCTTATTTTTACCACTTTGCCCTTCCTTACTAGAAAGACCATTGAGGGCAAAGTGGCAAAGTTAAGAGGTTGTAGTTTTTTGCTCGCGGGTGTCCTATGGTACTACGACGACGTAGTGGTATGTATGCCCCTACCCCGGGCAATTCGGAGCACCTCTTATTTTTACCACTTTGCACTTCCTTTCGAGAAAGACCATTGAGGGCAAAGTGGCAACGTTAAGAGGTTTGAATTTTTTGCTCTCGGGCATCCTATGGTATTACCACGACCTACTGCTTTGTTTGCCCCGACTCCTGATAATTCAGAGCACCTTTTATTTGTACCACTTTGCCCTTCCTTACTAGAAACACACCATTCAGAGCACAGTGGCAAAGTTTTTTGCTCGCGGGCATTCTATGTTACTAGCATGACCTTGTGGTATGTATGCTCCTATCCCGGGCAATTTGGAGCATCTCTTATTTTTACCACTTTGTCATTCCTTTCGAGAAAGACCATTGAGGGCAAAGTGGCAACGTGAAGAGGTTGGAGTTTTCTGCCCGCGGGCATCCTATTTTTCTACCACGATCTACAGCTTTGTATGCCCCGACCCCGGGCAATTCGGAGCACCTCTTATTTTTACCACTTTGCCCTTCCTTACTAGAAAGACAATTGACGGCAAAGTGTCAAATTTAAGAGGTTGGAGTTCTTTGCTCGCGGGAGTCCTATGGTACTAGGACGAGCTAGTGGTACATATGCCCTGACCCCGGGCAATTTGGACCACCTCTTATTTTTACAACTTTGCCCTTCCTTACTAGAAAGACAATTGAGGGCAAAGTGTCAAAGTTAAGAGGTTGGAGTTTTTTGCTCGCGGGCGTCCTATGGTACTAGGACGAGCTAGTGGTATGTATGCCCGGACCCCGGGCAATTCGGAGCACCTCTTATTTTTCCCACTTTGCCCTTCCTTACAAGAAAGACCATTGAGGGAAAAGTAGGGAAAGTTAAGTGGATGGAGTTTTTTTCTTGCGGGCATTCTATGGTAGTAGAATGACCTTGTGGTATATATGCCCCTACCCCGGGCAATTTGGAGCACCTCTTATTTTTACCACTTTGTCCTTGCTTACTAGAAAGACCATTGAGGGCAAAGTGGCAAATTTATGAGGTTGGAGTTTTTTGCTCGCGGGCATTCTATGGTACTACCACAACCTACTGCTTTGTATGCCCCGACCCCTGGCAATTCAGAGCACCTCTTATTTTTACCACTTTGCCCTTCCTTACTAGAAAGACCATTGAGGGCAAAGTGGCAAAGTTAAGAGGTTGGAGTTTTTTACACGCGGGCATTCTATGGCAGTAGAAAGACCTTGTGATATGTATTCCCCGACCTCGGGCAATTCGGAGCACCACAAATTTTTACCACTTTGCCCCTCCCTAGTAGAGATCCAATTGTGGGCAAAGTGGCAAAGTTAAGAGGTTGGAGTTTTTTGCTCGCGGGCGTCCTATGGTACTACGACGACCTAGTGGATTGTAAGCCCCGACCTCAGGCCATTCGGAGCACCTCTTATTTTTACCACTTTGCCCTTCGTTACTAGAAAAACCATTGAGGGCAAAGTGGCAAAGTTATGAGGTTGGAGTTTTTTGCTCAAGGGCATTCTATGGTACTACCACGACCTACTGGTTCGTATGCCCCGACCCCTGGCAATTCGGTGCACCTATTATTTTTACCACTTTGCCCTTCCTTACTAGAAAGACCATTGAGGGCAAAGTGGCAAAGTTCAGAGGTTGGAGTTTTTTGCTCGCGGGCATTCTATGGTACTACCACGACCTACTGCTTTGTATGCCCCGACCCCTGGCAATTCAGAGCACCTCTTATTTTTACCACTTTGTCCTTCCTTACTAGAAAGACCATTGAGGGCAAAGTGGCAAAGTTCAGAGGTTGGAGTTTTTTGCTCGCGGGCGTCCTATGGTACTATGACGACCTAGTGGAATGTATGCCCCGACCCCGGGCAATTTGGAGCACCTCTTATTTTTACCACTTTGCCCTTCCTTCCTAGAAAGACCATTGAGGGCAAAGTGGCAAAGTTCAGAGGTTGGAGTTTTTTGCTCGCGGGCGTCCTATGGTACTATGACGACCTAGTGGAATGTATGCCCCGACCCCGGGCAATTTGGAGCACCTCTTATTTTTACCACTTTGCCCTTCCTTCCTAGAAAGACCATTGAGGGCAAAGTGGCAAAGTTCAGAGGTTGGAGTTTTTTGCTCGCGGGCGTCCTATGGTACTATGACGACCTAGTGGAATGTATGCCCCGACCCCGGGCAATTTGGAGCACCTCTTATTTTTACCACTTTGCCCTTCCTTCCTAGAAAGACCATTGAGGGCAAAGTGGCAAAGTTCAGAGGTTGGAGTTTTTTGCTCGCGGGCGTCCTATGGTACTATGACGACCTAGTGGAATGTATGCCCCGACCCCGGGCAATTTGGAGCACCTCTTATTTTTACCACTTTGCCCTTCCTTCCTAGAAAGACCATTGAGGGCAAAGTGGCAAAGTTCAGAGGTTGGAGTTTTTTGCTCGCGGGCGTCCTATGGTACTATGACGACCTAGTGGAATGTATGCCCCGACCCCGGGCAATTTGGAGCACCTCTTATTTTTACCACTTTGCCCTTCCTTCCTAGAAAGACCATTGAGGGCAAAGTGGCAAAGTTCAGAGGTTGGAGTTTTTTGCTCGCGGGCGTCCTATGGTACTATGACGACCTAGTGGAATGTATGCCCCGACCCCGGGCAATTTGGAGCACCTCTTATTTTTACCACTTTGCCCTTCCTTCCTAGAAAGACCATTGAGGGCAAAGTGGCAAAGTTCAGAGGTTGGAGTTTTTTGCTCGCGGGCGTCCTATGGTACTATGACGACCTAGTGGAATGTATGCCCCGACCCCGGGCAATTTGGAGCACCTCTTATTTTTACCACTTTGCCCTTCCTTCCTAGAAAGACCATTGAGGGCAAAGTGGCAAAGTTCAGAGGTTGGAGTTTTTTGCTCGCGGGCGTCCTATGGTACTATGACGACCTAGTGGAATGTATGCCCCGACCCCGGGCAATTTGGAGCACCTCTTATTTTTACCACTTTGCCCTTCCTTCCTAGAAAGACCATTGAGGGCAAAGTGGCAAAGTTATGAGGTTGGAGTTTTTTGCTCGCGGGCATTCTATGGTACTAACACGACCTACTGCTTTGTATGCCCCGACCCCTGGCAATTCAGAGCAACTCTAATTTTTACCACTTTGCCCTTCCTTACTAGAAAGACCATTGAGGGCAAAGTGGCAAAGTTAAGAGGTTGGAGTTTTTTGCTCGCGGGCGTCCTATGGTACTACGACGACGGAGTAGTATGTATGCCCCGACCCCGGGCAAATTGGAGCACCTCTTGTTTTTACCACTTTGCCCTTCCTTACTAGAGAGACCATTGAGGGCAAAGTGGCAAAGTTATGAGGGTGGAGGTTTTTGTTCGCGGGCTTCCTATGGTACTACCACGACCTACTGCTTTGGATGCCCCGACCCCTGGCAATTCAGAGCACCTCTTATTTGTACCACTTTGCCCTTCCTTACTAGAGAGACCATTGAGGGCAAAGTGGCAAAGTTATGAGGGTGGAGGTTTTTGTTCGCGGGCTTCCTATGGTACTACCACGACCTACTGCTTTGGATGCCCCGACCCCTGGCAATTCAGAGCACCTCTTATTTTTACCACTTTGCCCTTCCTTACTAGAAAGACCATTGAGGGCAAAGTGGCAAAGTTAAGAGGTTGGAGTTTTTTGCTCGCGGGCGTCCTATGGTACTACGACGACGTAGTGGTATGTATGCCCCTACCCCGGGCAATTCGGAGCACCTCTTATTTTTACCACTTTGCACTTCCTTTCGAGAAAGACCATTGAGGGCAAAGTGGCAACGTTAAGAGGTTTGAGTTTTTTGCTCTCGGGCATCCTATGGTATTACCACGACCTACTGCTTTGTTTGCCCCGACTACTGATAATTCAGAGCACCTCTTATTTGTACCACTTTGCCCTTCCTTACTAGAAACACACCATTCAGAGCACAGTGGCAAAGTTTTTTGCTCGCGGGCATTCTATGTTACTAGCATGACCTTGTGGTATGTATGCTCCTACCCCGGGCAATTTGGAGCATCTCTTATTTTTACCACTTTGCCATTCCTTTCGAGAAAAACCATTGAGGGCAAAGTGGCAACTTTAAGAGGTTGGAGTTTTCTGCCCGCGGGCATCCTATTTTTCTACCACGATCTACTGCTTTGTATACCCCGACCCCGGGCAATTCGGAGCACCTCTTATTTTTACCACTTTGCCCTTCCTTACTAGAAAGACAATTGACGGCAAAGTGTCAAATTTAAGAGGTTGGAGTTCTTTGCTCGCGGGAGTCCTATGGTACTAGGACGAGCTAGTGGTACATATGCCCTGACCCCGGGCAATTTGGACCACCTCTTATTTTTACAACTTTGCCCTTCCTTACTAGAAAGACAATTGAGGGCAAAGTGTCAAAGTTAAGAGGTTGGAGTTTTTTGCTCGCGGGCGTCCTATGGTACTAGGACGAGCTAGTGGTATGTATGCCCGGACCCCGGGCAATTCGGAGCACCTCTTATTTTTACCACTTTGCCCTTCCTTACTAGAAAGACAATTGAGGGCAAAGTGTCAAAGTTAAGAGGTTGGAGTTTTTTGCTCGCGGGCGTCCTATGGTACTAGGACGAGCTAGTGGTATGTATGCCCGGACCCCGGGCAATTCGGAGCACCTCTTATTTTTCCCACTTTGCCCTTCCTTACAAGAAAGACCATTGAGGGCAAAGTAGGGAAAGTTAAGTGGATGGAGTTTTTTTCTTGCGGGCATTCTATGGTAGTAGAATGACCTTGTGGTATATATGCCCCTACCCCGGGCAATTTCGAGCACCTCTTATTTTTACCACTTTGTCCTTGCTTACTAGAAAGACCATTGAGGGCAAAGTGGCAAATTTATGAGGTTTGAGTTTTTTGCTCGCGGGCATTCTATGGTACTACCACGACCTACTGCTTTGTATGCCCCGACCCCTGGCAATTCAGAGCACCTCTTATTTTTACCACTTTGCCCTTCCTTACTAGAAAGACCATTGAGGGCAAAGTGGCAAAGTTAAGAGGTTGGAGTTTTTTACACGCGGGCATTCTATGGCAGTAGAAAGACCTTGTGATATGTATGCCCCGACCTCGGGCAATTCGGAGCACCACAAATTTTTACCACTTTGCCCCTCCTTAGTAGAGATCCAATTGTGGGCAAAGTGGCAAAGTTAAGAGGCTGGAGTTTTTTGCTCGCGGGCGTCCTATGGTACTACGACGACCTAGTGTTATGTATGCCCCTACCCCGGGCAATTCGGAGCACCTCTTATTTTTACCACTTTGCCCTTCCTTACGAGAAAGACACCATTGAGAGCAAAGTGGCAAAGTTAAGAGGTTGAAGTTTTTTGCTCGCGGGCATTCTAGGTTACTAGCATGACCTTGTGGTATGTATGCCCCGACCCCGGGCAATTCGGAGCACCTCTTATTTTTCCCATTTTGTCCTTCCTTACTAGAAAGACCATTGAGGGCATAGTGGCAACGTTAAGAGGTTGGAGTTTTCTGCTCGCGGGCATCCTATTTTTCTACCATGACCAACAGCTTTGTATGCCCCGACCCCGGGCAGTTCGGAGCACCTCTTATTTTTACCACTTTGTCCTTCCTTACTAGAAAGACCATTGAGGGCATAGTGGCAACGTTAAGAGGTTGGAGTTTTCTGCTCGCGGGCATCCTATTTTTCTACCATGACCAACAGCTTTGTATGCCCCGACCCCGGGCAGTTCGGAGCACCTCTTATTTTTACCACTTTGTCCTTCCTTACTAGAAAGACCATTGAGGGCATAGTGGCAACGTTAAGAGGTTGGAGTTTTCTGCTCGCGGGCATCCTATTTTTCTACCATGACCAACAGCTTTGTATGCCCCGACCCCGGGCAGTTCGGAGCACCTCTTATTTTTACCACTTTGTCCTTCCTTACTAGAAAGACCATTGAGGGCATAGTGGCAACGTTAAGAGGTTGGAGTTTTCTGCTCGCGGGCATCCTATTTTTCTACCATGACCAACAGCTTTGTATGCCCCGACCCCGGGCAGTTCGGAGCACCTCTTATTTTTACCACTTTGTCCTTCCTTACTAGAAAGACCATTGAGGGCATAGTGGCAACGTTAAGAGGTTGGAGTTTTCTGCTCGCGGGCATCCTATTTTTCTACCATGACCAACAGCTTTGTATGCCCCGACCCCGGGCAGTTCGGAGCACCTCTTATTTTTACCACTTTGTCCTTCCTTACTAGAAAGACCATTGAGGGCATAGTGGCAACGTTAAGAGGTTGGAGTTTTCTGCTCGCGGGCATCCTATTTTTCTACCATGACCAACAGCTTTGTATGCCCCGACCCCGGGCAGTTCGGAGCACCTCTTATTTTTACCACTTTGTCCTTCCTTACTAGAAAGACCATTGAGGGCATAGTGGCAACGTTAAGAGGTTGGAGTTTTCTGCTCGCGGGCATCCTATTTTTCTACCATGACCAACAGCTTTGTATGCCCCGACCCCGGGCAGTTCGGAGCACCTCTTATTTTTACCACTTTGTCCTTCCTTACTAGAAAGACCATTGAGGGCATAGTGGCAACGTTAAGAGGTTGGAGTTTTCTGCTCGCGGGCATCCTATTTTTCTACCATGACCAACAGCTTTGTATGCCCCGACCCCGGGCAGTTCGGAGCACCTCTTATTTTTACCACTTTGTCCTTCCTTACTAGAAAGACCATTGAGGGCAAAGTGGCAAAGTTAAGAGGTTGGAGTTTTTTGCTCGCGGACGTCCTATGGTACTACAACGACCTAGTGTTATTATGCCCCGACCTCGGGCATTTCGGAGCACCTGTTATTTTTACCAGTTTGCCGTTCCATA
Organism: Pterocarya stenoptera; assembly: GCA_003123785.1. Classification (NCBI taxonomy): domain Eukaryota; kingdom Viridiplantae; phylum Streptophyta; class Magnoliopsida; order Fagales; family Juglandaceae; genus Pterocarya; species Pterocarya stenoptera. Next base: position 83,690 of record QEOT01123831.1, read on the forward strand.
CTAGAAAGACCATTGAGGGCAAAGTGGAAAAGTTAAGAGGTTGGAGTTTTTTTCTTGCGGGCATTCTATGGTAGTAGAATGACTTGTGGTATATATGCCCCTACCCCGGGCAATTCGGAGCACCTCTTATTTTTACCACTTTGTCCTTCCTTACTAGAAAGACCATTGAGGGCAAAGTGGCAAAGTTATGAGGTTGGAGGTTTTTGCTCGCAGGCATTCTATGGTACTACCACGACCTACTGCTTTGTATGCCCCGACCCTGGCAATTCAGAGCACCTCTTATTTTTACCACTTTGCCCTTCCTTACTAGAAAGACCATTGAGGGCAAAGTGGCAAAGTTAAGAGGTTGGAGTTTTTTGCTCGCGGGCGTCCTATGGTACTACGACGACCTAGTGGTATGTATGCCCCTACCCCAGGCAATTCGGAGCACCTCTTATTTTTACCACTTTGCCCTTCCTTTCGAGAAAGACCATTGAGGGCAAAGTGGCAACGTTAAGCGGTTTGAATTTTTTGCTCGCGGGCATCCTATGGTATTACCATGACCTACTGCTTTGTTTGCCCCGACTCCTGGCAATTCAGAGCGCCTCTTATTTTTACCACTTTGCACTTCCTTACTAGAAACACACCATTGAGAGCAAAGTGGCAAAGTTAAGAGGTTGAAGTTTTTTGCTCGCGGGCATTCTATGTTACTAGCATGACCTTGTGGTGTGTATGCCCCTAGCCCGGGCAATTTGAAGCACCTCTTATTTTTACCACTTTGCCTTTCCTTTCGAGAAAGACCATTGAGGGCAAATTGGCAACGTTAAGAGGTTGGAGTTTTCTGCTCGCGGGCATCCTATTTTTCTACCACGACCTACTGCTTTGTATGCCCCGACCCCTGGCAATTCAGAGCGCCTCTTATTTTTACCTCTTTGCCCTTCCTTACTAGAAACACACCATCGAGAGCAAAGTGGCAAAGTTAAGAGGTTGGAGCTTTTTGCTCGCGGGCGTCCTATGGTACTAGCACGAGCTAGTGGTATGTATGCCCTGACCCCGGGCAATTCGGAGCACCTCTTATTTTTCCCACTTTGCCCTTCCTTACTAGATAGACCATTGAGGGCAAAGTGGCAACGTTAAGAGGTTGGAGTTTTCTGCTCGCGGGCATCCTATTTTTCTACCACGACCTACTGCTTTGTATGCCCCGACCCCTGGCAATTCAGAGCGCCTCTTATTTTTACCTCTTTGCCCTTCCTTACTAGAAACACACCATCGAGAGCAAAGTGGCAAAGTTAAGAGGTTGGAGCTTTTTGCTCGCGGGCGTCCTATGGTACTAGCACGAGCTAGTGGTATGTATGCCCTGACCCCGGGCAATTCGGAGCACCTCTTATTTTTCCCACTTTGCCCTTCCTTACTAGATAGACCATTGAGGGCAAAGTGGCAACGTTAAGAGGTTGGAGTTTTCTGCTCGCGGGCATCCTATTTTTCTACCACGACCTACTGCTTTGTATGCCCCGACCCCTGGCAATTCAGAGCGCCTCTTATTTTTACCACTTTGCCCTTCCTTACTAGAAACACACCATTGAGAGCAAAGTGGCAAAGTTAAGAGGTTGAAGTTTTTTGCTGGCGGGCATTCTATGTTACTAGTATGACCTTGTGGTATGTATGCCCCTACCCCGGGCAATTTGGAGCACCTCTTACTTTTACCACTTTGTCCTTTCTTACTAGAAAGACCATTGAGGGCAAAGTGGCAAAGTTAAGAGGTTGGAGTTTTTTGCTCACGGACGTCCTATGGTACTACAACGACCTAGTATTATGTATGCCCCGACCCCGGGCATTTCGGAGCACCTGTTATTTTTACCACATTGCCCTTCCATACTAGAAAGAGCATTGAGGGCAAAGTGGGAAAGTTAAGAGGTTGGAGTTTTTTTCTTGCGGGCAGTCTATGGTAGTAGAATGACCTTGTGGTATATATGCCCCTACCCCGGGCAATTTGGAGCAACTCTTATTTTTACCACTTTGTCCTTCCTTACAAGAAAGACCATTGAGGGCAAAGTGGCAAAGTTATGAGGTTGGAGTTTTTTGCTCGCGGGCATTCTATGGTACTAGGACGAGCTAGTGGTATGTATGCCCTGACCCCGGGCAATTTGGAGCACCTCTTATTTTTACCACTTTGCCCTTCCTTGCTAGAAAGACAATTGAGGGCAAGGTGTCAAAGTTAAGAGGTTGGAGTTTTTTGCTCGCGGGCGTCCTATGGTACTAGGACGAGCGAGTGGTATGTATGCCCTGACCCCAGGCAATTCGGAGCACCTCTTATTTTTCCCACTTTGCCTTTCCTTACAAGAAAGACCATTGAGGGCAATGTGGGAAAGTTAAGAGGTTGGAGTTTTTTTCTTGCGGGCATTCTATGGTAGTAGGATGACCTTGTGGTATATATGCCCCTACCCCGGGCAATTCGGAGCACCTCTTATTTTTACCACTTTGTCCTTCCGTACTAGAAAGACCATTGAGGGCAAAGCGGCAAAGTTATGAGATTGGAGTTTTTTGCTCGCGGGCATTCTATGGTACTACCACGACCTACTGCTTTGTATGCCCCGACCCCTGGCAATTCAGAGCACCTCTTATTTTTACCACTTTGCCCTTCCTTACTGGAAAGACCATTGAGGGCAAAGTGGCAAAGTTAAGAGGTTGGAGTTTTTTGCTCGCGGGCGTCCTATGATACTACGACGACCTAGTGGTATGTATGCCCCTACCCCGGGCAATTCGGAGCACCTCTTATTTTTTCCACTTTGCCCTTCCTTTCGAGAAAGACCATTGAGGGCAAAGTGGCAAAGTTAAGAGGTTGGAGCTTTTTGCTCGCGGGCGTCCAATGATACTACGACGACCTAGTGGTATGTATGCCCCTACCCCGGGCAATTCGGAGCACCTCTTATTTTTACCAATTTGCCCTTCCTTACGAGAAAGACACCATTGAGAGCAAAGTGGCAAAGTTAAGAGGTTGAAGTTTTTTGCTCGCGGGCATTCTATGTTACTAGCATGACCTTGTGGTATGTATGCCCGTACCCCGGGCAATTTGGAGCACCTCTTACTTTTACCACTTTGTCCTTNTCTATGGTCATACCACGACCTACTGCTTTGTATGCCCCGACCCCTTGCAATTCAGAGCACCTCTTATTTTTACCACTTTGCCCTTCCTTACTAGAAAAACACCATTGAGAGCAAAGAGGCAAAGTTAAGAGGTTGAAGTTTTTTGCTCGCGGGCATTCTATGTTACTAGCATGACCTTGTGGCATGTATGCCCCTACCCCGGGCAATTTGGAGCACCTCTTGTTTTTACCACTTTGCCTTTCCTTTCGAGAAAGACCATTGAGGGCAAATTGGCAACGTTAAGAGGTTTGACTTTTTTGCTCGCGGGCATCCTATGGTATTACCACGACCTACTGCTTTGTTTGGCCCGACTCCTGGCAATTCAGAGCGCCTCTTATTTTTACCACTTTGCCCTTCCTTACTAGAAACACACCATTGAGAGCAAAGTGGCAAAGTGAAGAGGTTGAAGTTTTTTGCTCGCGGGCATTCTATGTTACTAGGATGACCTTGTGGTATGTATGCCCCTAGCCCGGGCAATTCGGAGCACCTCTTATTTTTACCACTTTGTCCTTCCTTACTAGAAACACACCATTGAAAGCAAAGTGGCAAAGTTAAGAGGTTGAAGTTTTTTGCTCGCGGGCATTCTATGTTGCTAGGATGACCTACTGCTTTGTATGCCCCGACCCCGGGCAATTCGGAGCACCTCTTATTTTTACCACTTTGCCCTTCCTTACTAGAAAGACAATTGAGGGCAAGGTGGCAAAGTTAAGAGGCTGAAGTTTTTTGCTCGCGGGCATCCTATGGTACTAGGACGAGCTAGTGGTATGTATGCCTCGACCCCGGGCAATTCGGAGCGCCGCTTATTTTTACCACTTTGCTCTTCCTTACTAGAAAGACCCCATTGAGAGCAAAGTGGCAACGTTAAGAGGTTGAAGTTTTTTGCTCGCGGGCATCCTATGGTACTAGGACGAGCTAGTGGTATGTATGCCTCGACCCCGGGCAATTCGGAGCGCCGCTTATTTTTACCACTTTGCTCTTCCTTACTAGAAAGACCCCATTGAGAGCAAAGTGGCAACGTTAAGAGGTTGAAGTTTTTTGCTCGCGGGCATCCTATGGTACTAGGACGAGCTAGTGGTATGTATGCCTCGACCCCGGGCAATTCGGAGCGCCGCTTATTTTTACCACTTTGCTCTTCCTTACTAGAAAGACCCCATTGAGAGCAAAGTGGCAACGTTAAGAGGTTGAAGTTTTTTGCTCGCGGGCATCCTATGGTACTAGGACGAGCTAGTGGTATGTATGCCTCGACCCCGGGCAATTCGGAGCGCCGCTTATTTTTACCACTTTGCTCTTCCTTACTAGAAAGACCCCATTGAGAGCAAAGTGGCAACGTTAAGAGGTTGAAGTTTTTTGCTCGCGGGCATCCTATGGTACTAGGACGAGCTAGTGGTATGTATGCCTCGACCCCGGGCAATTCGGAGCGCCGCTTATTTTTACCACTTTGCTCTTCCTTACTAGAAAGACCCCATTGAGAGCAAAGTGGCAACGTTAAGAGGTTGAAGTTTTTTGCTCGCGGGCATCCTATGGTACTAGGACGAGCTAGTGGTATGTATGCCTCGACCCCGGGCAATTCGGAGCGCCGCTTATTTTTACCACTTTGCTCTTCCTTACTAGAAAGACCCCATTGAGAGCAAAGTGGCAACGTTAAGAGGTTGAAGTTTTTTGCTCGCGGGCATCCTATGGTACTAGGACGAGCTAGTGGTATGTATGCCTCGACCCCGGGCAATTCGGAGCGCCGCTTATTTTTACCACTTTGCTCTTCCTTACTAGAAAGACCCCATTGAGAGCAAAGTGGCAACGTTAAGAGGTTGAAGTTTTTTGCTCGCGGGCATCCTATGGTACTAGGACGAGCTAGTGGTATGTATGCCTCGACCCCGGGCAATTCGGAGCGCCGCTTATTTTTACCACTTTGCTCTTCCTTACTAGAAAGACCCCATTGAGAGCAAAGTGGCAACGTTAAGAGGTTGAAGTTTTTTGCTCGCGGGCATCCTATGGTACTAGGACGAGCTAGTGGTATGTATGCCTCGACCCCGGGCAATTCGGAGCGCCGCTTATTTTTACCACTTTGCTCTTCCTTACTAGAAAGACCCCATTGAGAGCAAAGTGGCAACGTTAAGAGGTTGAAGTTTTTTGCTCGCGGGCATCCTATGGTACTAGGACGAGCTAGTGGTATGTATGCCTCGACCCCGGGCAATTCGGAGCGCCGCTTATTTTTACCACTTTGCTCTTCCTTACTAGAAAGACCCCATTGAGAGCAAAGTGGCAACGTTAAGAGGTTGAAGTTTTTTGCTCGCGGGCATCCTATGGTACTAGGACGAGCTAGTGGTATGTATGCCTCGACCCCGGGCAATTCGGAGCGCCGCTTATTTTTACCACTTTGCTCTTCCTTACTAGAAAGACCCCATTGAGAGCAAAGTGGCAACGTTAAGAGGTTGAAGTTTTTTGCTCGCGGGCATCCTATGGTACTAGGACGAGCTAGTGGTATGTATGCCTCGACCCCGGGCAATTCGGAGCGCCGCTTATTTTTACCACTTTGCTCTTCCTTACTAGAAAGACCCCATTGAGAGCAAAGTGGCAACGTTAAGAGGTTGAAGTTTTTTGCTCGCGGGCATCCTATGGTACTAGGACGAGCTAGTGGTATGTATGCCTCGACCCCGGGCAATTCGGAGCGCCGCTTATTTTTACCACTTTGCTCTTCCTTACTAGAAAGACCCCATTGAGAGCAAAGTGGCAACGTTAAGAGGTTGAAGTTTTTTGCTCGCGGGCATCCTATGGTACTAGGACGAGCTAGTGGTATGTATGCCTCGACCCCGGGCAATTCGGAGCGCCGCTTATTTTTACCACTTTGCTCTTCCTTACTAGAAAGACCCCATTGAGAGCAAAGTGGCAACGTTAAGAGGTTGAAGTTTTTTGCTCGCGGGCATCCTATGGTACTAGGACGAGCTAGTGGTATGTATGCCTCGACCCCGGGCAATTCGGAGCGCCGCTTATTTTTACCACTTTGCTCTTCCTTACTAGAAAGACCCCATTGAGAGCAAAGTGGCAACGTTAAGAGGTTGAAGTTTTTTGCTCGCGGGCATCCTATGGTACTAGGACGAGCTAGTGGTATGTATGCCTCGACCCCGGGCAATTCGGAGCGCCGCTTATTTTTACCACTTTGCTCTTCCTTACTAGAAAGACCCCATTGAGAGCAAAGTGGCAACGTTAAGAGGTTGAAGTTTTTTGCTCGCGGGCATCCTATGGTACTAGGACGAGCTAGTGGTATGTATGCCTCGACCCCGGGCAATTCGGAGCGCCGCTTATTTTTACCACTTTGCTCTTCCTTACTAGAAAGACCCCATTGAGAGCAAAGTGGCAACGTTAAGAGGTTGAAGTTTTTTGCTCGCGGGCATCCTATGGTACTAGGACGAGCTAGTGGTATGTATGCCTCGACCCCGGGCAATTCGGAGCGCCGCTTATTTTTACCACTTTGCTCTTCCTTACTAGAAAGACCCCATTGAGAGCAAAGTGGCAACGTTAAGAGGTTGAAGTTTTTTGCTCGCGGGCATCCTATGGTACTAGGACGAGCTAGTGGTATGTATGCCTCGACCCCGGGCAATTCGGAGCGCCGCTTATTTTTACCACTTTGCTCTTCCTTACTAGAAAGACCCCATTGAGAGCAAAGTGGCAACGTTAAGAGGTTGAAGTTTTTTGCTCGCGGGCATCCTATGGTACTAGGACGAGCTAGTGGTATGTATGCCTCGACCCCGGGCAATTCGGAGCGCCGCTTATTTTTACCACTTTGCTCTTCCTTACTAGAAAGACCATTGAGGGCAAAGTGGCAAAGTTATGAGGTTGGAGTTTTTTGCTCGCGGGCATTCTATGGTACTACCACGACCTACTGCTTTGTATGCCCCGACCCCTGACAATTCAGAGCACCTCTTATTTTTACCACTTTGCCCTTCCTTACTGGAAAGACCATTGAGGCAAAGTGGCAAAGTTAAGAGGTTGGAGTTTTTTGCTCGCGGGCGTCCTACGGTACTGCGACGACCTAGTGGTATGTATGCCCCTACCCCGGGCAATTCGGAGCACCTCTTATTTTTTCCACTTTGCCCTTCCTTTCGAGAAAGACCATTGAGGGCAAAGTGGCAACGTTAAGAGGTTTGAGTTTTATGCTCGCGGGCATCCTATGGTATTACCAAGACCTACTGCTTTGTTTGCCCCGACTCCTGGCAATTCAGAGCGCCTCTTATTTTTACCACTTTGCCCTTCCTTACTAGAAACACACCATTGAGAGCAAAGTGGCAAAGTTAAGAGGTCGAAGTTTTTTACTCGCGGGCATTCTATGTTGCTAGCATGACCTTGTGGTATGTATGCCCCTAGCCCGGGCAATTTGGAGCACCTCTTATTTTTACCACTTTGCCTTTCCTTTCGAGAAAGACCATTGAGGGCAAATTGGCAACATTAAGAGGTTGGAGTTTTCTGCTCGCGGGCATCCTATTTTTCTACCACGACCTACTGCTTTGTATGCCCCGACTCCGGGCAATTCGGAGCACCTCTTATTTTTACCACTTTGCCCTTCCTTACTAGAAAGACCATTGAGGGCAAAGTGGCAAAGTTAAGAGGTTGGAGCTTTTTGCTCGCGGGCGTCCTACGGTACTGCGACGACCTAGTGGTATGTATGCCCCTACCCCGGGCAATTCGGAGCACCTCTTATTTTTCCCATTTTGTCATTCCTTACTAGAAAGACCATTGAGGGCAAAGTGGCAAAGTTAAGAGGTTGGAGCTTTTTGCTCGCGGGCGTCCTATGGTGTACTACGACGACCTAGTCGTATGTATGCCCCTACCCCGGGCAATTCGGAGCACCTCTTATTTTTACCACTTTGCCCTTCCTTTCGAGAAAGACCATTGAGGGCAAGGTGGCAACGTTAAGAGGTTTGAGTTTTATGCTCGCGGGCATCCTATGGTATTACCACGACCTACTGCTTTGTTTGCCCCGACTCCTGCCAATTCAGAGCGCCTCTTATTTTTACCACTTTGCCCTTCCTTACTAGAAAGACAATTGACGGCAAAGTGTCAAATTTAAGAGGTTGGAGTTTTTTGCTCGCGGGCGTCCTATGTTACTAGGACGAGCTAGTGGTATGTATGCCCTGACCCCGGGCAATTCGGAGCACCTCTTATTTTTCCCACTTTGCCCTTCGTTACTAGAAAGACCATTGAGGGCAAAGTGGCAAAGTTAAGGGGTTGGAGCTTTTTGCTCGCGGGCGTCCTATGGTGTACTAGGACGACCTAGTGGTATGTATGCCCCTACCCCGGGCAATTCGGAGCACCTCTTATTTTAACCACTTTGCCCTTCCTTTCGAGAAAGACCATTGAGGGCAAAGTGGCAACGTTAAGAGGTTTGAGTTTTATGCTCGCGGGCATCCTATGGTATTACCACGACCTACTGCTTTGTTTGCCCCGACTCCTGGCAATTCAGAGCGCCTCTTATTTTTACCACTTTGCCCTTCCTTACTAGAAAGACAATTGACAGCAAAGTGTCAAATTTAAGAGGTTGGAGTTTTTTCCTCGCGGGCGTCCTATGTTACTAGGACGAGCTAGTGGTATGTATGCCCTGACCCCGGGCAATTCGGAGCACCTCTTATTTTTCCCACTTTGCCCTTCGTTACTAGAAAGACCATTGAGGGCAAAGTGGCAAAGTTAAGGGGTTGGAGCTTTTTGCTCGCGGGCGTCCTATGGTGTACTAGGACGACCTAGTGGTATGTATGCCCCTACCCCGGGCAATTCGGAGCACCTCTTATTTTAACCACTTTGCCCTTCCTTTCGAGAAAGACCATTGAGGGCAAAGTGGCAACGTTAAGAGGTTTGAGTTTTATGCTCGCGGGCATCCTATGGTATTACCACGACCTACTGCTTTGTTTGCCCCGACTCCTGGCAATTCAGAGCGCCTCTTATTTTTACCACTTTGCCCTTCCTTACTAGAAAGATAATTGACGGCAAAGTGTCAAATTTAAGAGGTTGGAGTTTTTTGCTCGCGGGCGTCCTATGGTACTAGGACGAGCTAGTGGTATGTATGCCCTGACCCCGGGCAATTCGGAGCACCTCTTATTTTTCCCACTTTGCCCTTCCTTACTAGAAAGACCATTGAGGCAAAGTGGCAAAGTTAAGAGGTTGGAGCTTTTTGCTCGCGGGCGTCCTGTGGTGTACTACGACGACCTAGTGGTATGTATGCCCCTACCCCGGGCAATTCGGAGCACCTCTTATTTTTACCACTTTGCCCTTGCTTACGAGAAAGACACCATTGAGAGCAAAGTGGCAAAGTTAAGAGGTTGAAGTTTTTTGCTCGCGGGCATTCTATGTTACTAGCATGACCTTGTGGTATGCATGCCCCTACGCCGGGGAATTTGGAGCACCTCTAACTTTTACCACTTTGTCCTTGCTTACTAGAAAGACCATTGAGGGCAAAGTGGCAAAGTTAAGAGGTTGGAGTTTTTTTCTTGCGGTCATTGTATGGTAGGAGAAT
>QEOT01123832.1:0-18669 GCA_003123785.1 Pterocarya stenoptera
ACGTTCGGTGGTCTTGAAGATCGGCGGCCGGGCAGCATCGAGGCGTGGCGCGTTCTGGTCTATGGTCGCCGGAAAATCCTCAAACGGTGGTTCACCCTAAAAGGCCTGCAAAAACAAAGAAAAAACACAAAAACCTACAGAGAGGAGGAGGTAGGGAGGAGGGAGGGGGGAGAGAGCCGAAGCTCCCCCCCCCCTCTGGCCGGCTTCAAGACGAGTCTGGATTCTAGAGAGAGAGGGTCTGGATTCTAGAGAGAGGGTCTGGTTTTTTCGTATTCTCCACTGCTCTTCGTTTTACCTTTTGAGTAAAGCAAATTCTACATTTACGTTTTTTTATTTTTTATTTTTTAAAAATCACTTTTCCCTCAGCAAAATATTAGAAAAAAAATTGTTTTTTACAATTATTTATTTATTTATGAGTAGTTCTAGGGACACCGCTCGTTGTCCCGTTAATGCAAATTTTTATATTTTATATTTTTTTCATTTTCAATATATATTTTTTTAATGTGTTTTCATATTTAAAAAAAAATTACATTTTTATTTAAAATTATTTTCTTAATAAAAAATAAATAAAATAAAATAAAAAACAAAAAAAAAATTCCCAGCCGGAGCCCCCAGCGGGACTCCCAGCGGGGAGAGTAGAATTACTCAAATCAAAAATAGCAAAATCAGCTTTTTGGACGAGTCTTCGTTGAGCTAGCTATAGAACCAATACACTTTGTTGACTTCCCATTGGAAATGACATAATTCTCCTTGCCTAATAATTTTATTTTATTTTTTAATTTTTTTTCCCTGCTTTTAAGAGGGAGGCAAATGGCATATCCCAAGCATCAGCCTTGCAAAGATCCAAATTCAAAAGCAGCATTAATTATAAAGACAAAGCCCTATTCAATCCGTGAAAGAAGCCTATATCAAGCCTGCCTACCCATGATTGTCTCATCCCACTCCCTTCAAAGATTTTCTTCAACATTCAAGAAAAAGTTTGACATCTTGGTTGGTTACCTACAAAAGACGTGATATGCATGGGAGTTCACTCCTATGTATCAAACTTTCATTGTTTTTTTTTTTTTCCTCACGAAGATTGCATTAAAAATTAGGTATAAGAATTTGAGAGAAAGGGAATGAGAGATGCCAATAAAAATCTAATTATAAGAGATGTAGTGTCGAAAGATAGAAAAAAATAAATATATAATAAATTCAAATAAGAGAAATACTTTAGTCTTAAATAGATTATATAAAAATAATCTCATAAACTGACGTGATTTTATATACTTCCATGGAGGCAACAAATCTCTCATCCACTAAGGAGTTTATCCTCAAATGGAGACTATAATTAGTAACGTCGGTGCCATATCAAGAAGCTTGTATATAGGAAGACTTGGCAATATTTATACCCTACCAAGGAGCTTGTTCTCAAGGAGTTGGAGATTTTCACACTTTGTTGAGGAGCTTGTCCTCAAGCAAAACTTAGAAATCTTCACATCTTGCTCAGTAGCCAGCCATCAAATTTAAGGAGATTTGATAATTCACGCAAGTCTTGCATTGAAGCTTGCCCTCGAAGAGCTTTTTGGTCAGAACTTTTTGTGTATTCTTTGAAAATTTAGAAAAGTTGTAATAATTAGGTAATGATGAGATAAAAAAAGGTCAAGACCTGAAATTGAAAAATATTTTGTGTTTGAGTGATGTTTGAAAAAGAAATTATGAAAATTTTTTAGATGAGATGAGATAATCTAAGTTCCCAAACAACCCCCGAGTCTTGGCATAAATGTTATATATAATTGGAGTAATCCTATTTAAAAGCCTTTACATCATGTGGATAGTATGTGGTGTAAAAGTTTTCAAATATAATTATTCATATAACTTGAGATTTAAATATAATCTTAAATGTAATTCAAGAACATTATTTTTAACGCATGATTTATGAATAAATGTTTAAATTATTATATATAAGCACGTATGTTTTCTATAATGTTACTGGCATATAAAACATATCATCTAATCCAAAATGCATGTAGGAATGTTTAATTTAAATTTCAAGTTTGGATGTTGGGAAAAAAAATTATTCTAATTGAGCTTAAAATATATAAAACAAAATTTTTCTTCTTTTCTATTGTTTCAAATCACAAAAATCTAAGATATAGAAATAATTTTCAAAATATTTAGAGGGACTGGGCCTAAATATAGATTCTTCCATATATAAATAATAAGTAATGCGAGGTATAAATCCTAATTAATTGGTTAGTCTCGTACAAGTCCTTTGTAAAAAAGTGGATCTTACTAATAAATAATAGTTTTTTTTTACACTTTTTCAAGGTAAGATACACTTTTTTATAAAGACTTGCACGAGACTTATCTATTTGAGACTTGTACAAATCATTTTTCATAAATCATACATGCACGTGTCAAGCTTGTGTTATGCAGAAAAGAAGCGAGTAAAAAAATACAATAAGTGACTATGAACGAGATGGTATTCAATTTCACACTTGGAGCAAGTCAGGGGAACATGATTTTCCTGCTTCATTCATGGTCCACCTGCTTCATCAACTGTAAGCCCTTCCATTATATTAGGCATGTTTAGATGATTTTTTATTTGGTCTGGGGATAGGTTATTTGCTGGTTTTGGTGGTTTTGAATCTTTTGATGCATGGGGTGTTTATTGGAGATTCTGTAAACCCTAAGCATCCTTTTGTTGATACGGTATTCCTCTATTATAAGTGATGGTTATTAATAAATTTAGGACGAAACTACTATGTGGGTGGCTACCGATTCTTTTTTTTTGTTTTTAAAAAAGAAACCCGTAAGCCCTTCCAAACAGGTATATATCCATCAACACGTCATGATATAAAGCTAAGATGATTAATGCGTTAGTTTTTAATTTTAGCATCTAAGCCTATAGTGGTTGGTTATTTCAGGTTTACTGTTTATTGAATCAGAGTTGTGTTATTAGTATATTGTTTAAATTGCAATGAAGTATGGATTGGAAATTTGTCCCTTTATTTTATTTTTTTATTCACATACCGGTTGGTTGCAAGAAAGGTAGCTAGAATAATATTTCATTTAAGAGAACGTTACAAATGTTGTGGTAAATTGAAATCTAACAATCTCAAAGTTACATTTAAATTATAAATATGAGAAGTTGTGCTTTGGGTTTGATTATATAGGGGATGAACATATCTTAATATACCTTCTAGATTTGTATATGAATTATATTTTTAGCTACATGCCTATGTCCTTGTCAACTATCCATGCTGAAAAGTAAATTTTATTTTAACATATATTATAAAGATCACTTATGCATTGCCAAAACGTGGTATATTTTTAGGTTCACACCTATGTCAATTACATCATGTGTGGGTTTGCTGAAAGGAATTTTTGGTTTTAACATATATATGCCACAGTCTATTAAATGAGCAGGTTGATAAATTATTTTAACATAAGCTGAGGACCTGATCATGTACGTATATAGGATATTGGTTAAACATGCAACTTGATTCCATGGTTGTGAAAGTGGTCTTTCATTCTCATATAATATTGGTTGCTTATTTAATTGTAAGAATTGTTATGGATGCAGAAAAATGTAGCTCCAATCACATGAAAGCTGATGGATGATTGCTAAATGTAATAACGTGGCACCTATAATAGGCACCCATTTCATGAGACTTGATGGCTGGCCATTAAGGGCTAGCTGGGGGTTACTCTTAGAGGGGCTATTAATAGCCCCTCTAAGAGTAACCCCTCCCCCCTTTGTATGAGACACTTGTATCAAAAACAGAAAATCTCTCCCTCAAATAGTACTCTCGAGTCCCGACATTTAAGCTGTAGAATTTGTGAGTATTGCTCTGGTTTTATCACGTAGCACACTCCACTACCGATGTGAAGATTATAGACGAATAACGACGCTAAGAAATCTATAGAACAACCGCACTAGATCTACAACTTACCAACGAGATAATATCGCTTTCGCTACATATTCTGATCTAATATTTCTAATATTCGTATCAGAGCATAATCGATTGTTCCCGATGGTCGTAATTTTGTTGTTGACCAAATTTGTTTGAAATGCTTTGCATTGTATGCTTGATTTCTTGTTCCCGAGTGCATGAGGCAGCACGGTTCTCAGATGAGGTGGGCTTGGCTCTCAGTGTTGGGCCGCACGAAGCAGCAGAACACACTTGAAGGTGGCTGCGTTTACCTCAATGCACTGCGCACCTGGGTTGCTGGGAGCACCTCGATGAGGCCCAGTGCAATTGTTTTTCGTAAAGCAGCGCAGACCCCTGCACGTGGAGGCTCTCCAGATCTCGACGCTGCGCCATATGAGGTAGCAGCGTGTGCTTGAGGGTGCTACGATCACCGCAAGAGGCAGCAGAGCGCACCGCGCGCTTGGGTGCTTCGGCTGCTGCCACACAAGTATTGTGTTTACAGGCTCGATGCGACGATCACCATAGGTGTAGGGATGCAGTTCTATGTTGACGGGGCATAGCTGCACGCTACCATAAGGGGCAGCGTTGGCTGTTTAAAGCGGCACCACGTGCGCGCAGAGCCACAGAATAGCCACGGCGAGTTCTGTTGTGAGCAGTGTCGCACACCAGGGCGCGAGCTGCTACCTTGAGCGTAGAACTGTGCGCATTACAGGTGAAACTCTACCACAAGGCAGCGACGCCCATCGGCACGGTGCAGCATGCAACGTCGCACGTCTCACCACAGTGCGCAGCGAAGAAGCAACACTACCATCATGCGCAGCGAAATTTGCTCCGCCCAGAGCAGCGACGTAGGTGGTGCTGCGTGATGAGCAGCACCGCACATGAATCTGTGCGCCAGACCTGCACCGTCGAGGTGCAGCGCGCACCAGGTGAAAGGAAGAAGAAGAGGCACTGTAGATCATTTGTGTGTAAAAGCATTGGTCTTGGGCTTTGACATGTTTTTAATTATCTTTGGATTTGTATTTCTTTATTGTTTATTTGTGTTTCAGGATATGGGTTGTGGGCTAGTTTTCTTTTTAAAAGCCAAAATCTGTTCTTGTTTTTGTTGAAAACGACAAGTCCAACTATTTATTTAAAAATCCGTTAGGATCTCAAGTAGTCCAACATATATCTCAATGATTTAAACCAACAATTTCAAAATATTAATAGAGTGTACGTGCATGTGTCTCCCCACTAATATGATTCAAAATATTATTATCTATCCATTGCCTGGTGTATCCACAAACTTGTCGATGTTGCAAAGTCTATTCTTTGTCAGATTTATTTTTAGGCTTCTCAGAAGCAAACACCGGTAGATGAAATTGCTTCACAAATAGAAGATCTTCTATTTTTCCTTTCCAAGTGTGATAATTAGAATCATTCAAAATAGTCATTTTATTCAAATTAGCTTCCATTATTCAACACAAAGTATTGAATGACTATAACCCCGTTTTGATACCACTTTGTTGGGAAAAATCTTGACAGTGACTTGGAATAACCAAATCAATTACCAAACAGTAGAAATAATTCTCTCTCACTTTGTGTGAATCTGTTAGGAAGTAATTTAATAGAGAATGATCTAAAACAAAATCACACATACACACAGAGTGCCAAGAATTTTTTACTTGGAAAACCCCTCAATGGAAAGGGAAAAAACCATAGGACCTAGTCCAGTTAAACCTTCCACTATCAACAATGATGTGTACACAAATGTTCTCTTTAGATAACACTAGAGGCATACAATCAACAATAATCTCAAGAAAACACTTTCTTGGCAACTTAACAGTGTGATATAAGAGATTTCACTAAAGAGATGCGTTACTGTTCACGATCTTGAACACCATAAATACTGCTCCAAATCTAATCTCCACTATTCAGACTATAGAGCCTTAAGTTGTAAACGTGCCTGCAAAATTTCAGCTCAATCGGACCACATACGGCTCCGATCAAAGTGTATGATTGAAATTGGAAGAACTTCCTTGTTTTTGGCTCTCTTCCTCTCCCCTATCTCTCATATTTTTCTCCTCTTTTTTTTTTTTTTTGTTTTAATAAACCTAATTAAACTGGACCTAAACCCTCTCTCCATGTGGGCTTAATGGACCCACGTGGGCCATCCTCCGCATAAAGGAACCCACACAACATGTTGATCACTATCATTGATAAGCTTTTTCTCTTAAACTTTTTTCTCAATCAAATACTCTATGCTATTAATCTTATGATTGTTTATGAGAAAAGTTTTCAACTACATTTTATGATTATTTATTTTTTTTCAAATCTGATGTGGCAAGTGTGTCAGACTTGACGTGCCTTGCCAACCTATTGTTGGGGCCGGTGTGGTATGATATGCGTGTATTAGGGATTTTCAATGTACTAGGTTACTTAGCATAAAATATACATAATGGTGTAACCCCATTAATATCTCTTTACTTGGCAAAATATTTGTCGCTTGCTACCATGGACGTAAGCACACTACCGAATAACGTTTAATTTATATGTCAATTATCTTTCATGGAGGCCTTTGACGATGAAATTAGAGAATTGACACAAAAATTAAAGTGATATGAGAAATGATTGTTGCAGTCGTGAGTGTGCAAGCGCCGCACAATGACTTTGAAAAAAGTGAATAAATATGGGATCCACATAAAAATAAATTTAATTTTTTAATAGTGAACCCTACTCTTTTTCAAAGCGACTGTACAACGTTTGCGCACTCCACGACTGTATGGAGCATTACTCATATACACCATAGTTCTTGCTATGGGAAAAAAAGAGGTAGACACAATAATTCTAACATCAGAAACTAAATTCTTGTGGAAGTTATAAGAAATTACAGCAAATCAACAAAAGCTTACCTATGAGTATTGCTTCTAGGAAATCAAAACTGCATGGCTGAATGGAAACCTCAGGTACTAATTTCAAGTGGCAGCTTCAAAACTGCTATGCTCTGATTGATGCTTTTAATTACTTGTTTGGTCTTTGGAAGCTTGTGTCACTGCTGTAGTAGCAGGTGCTACCAATGGCATATCTACAGCTGGTTTTATTACTGTCTCAAAAAGTATATTATAAAAAATGGTGAAAAGTACAAGACCAATAGCTGAATATGCTAGATAAGAATCTGAAAATTCTTCTTCATCAGTCATTTGCTCTTTACTAAATTTCACATCTGAAGCTGCAACAAGTCAAAAGAAAAGTGAATATCTAATTCCAATCCTAGACCCTGTGGAATTGAAAATCAAGCATTTCGTTTTAACAGCACTTTTTATTGACAGCAAATTCAGAAAGTGTAATTCCTCTGTCTGCATGTATTGGCACTCTGAGGTGTTTTAAGGTAACTTGCCCAGATTGGACGGCTTGGTGGAAAAGCTCAAATTTTGTCTGGCTTAATTATCTTGATTGAAACAGACTTGGCTGATTTTTGCAGTAGTCTAAGAATGCAGGATAGTATAATTAAAAGATCTGGAATTTCCAGGCAGGCAAATTCAGGCCAGCAACCAATGAATTGAACAAGTCAGAAACATGGCAGCTGATATTTGAGACAAATTAATATGCAGCTAAATTCATGAAATCAAGTCATTTGTGAATACCTGTATGTTTGAGCACCCAAATGACTTGTATTGGCAATCTCTGACTTTTAAAGAACTGATAAATATCCTTTTTTTTTAATGGGCAAAGAACTGATAACGATGTTAATCTGTAGGTCTTAGGGCTTTCAACTAAGCCTCCATAAAACAGAGAAAGGGATTTCATTTTCATCACACACATATCATCAAAGTCGAATCGTTTTTGGTGGAAGAACGTAGAGATGGGGAAAATAATAACAGTGAGAAATTCTGAGGGACAGTAACATATTATCAGGATGATCTACAGGTAGCATAGAAGAATAAATTATGAGTTTTTTTTTTTTTTAAAATTTTTCTCGCAAACTTAAGTTGTGATTGGAAACAATAAAGGAGTGCGAGAGACTCTATACCCCTTATCTTTGGAAGGGTGATTTTTTTCTCGGAGAAGGATTGAAGCTGCTGGTCAAGCTCTTGGAGGGCTTCTCTAGCCTTATCTGGGTCTACCTCAAACTGGTGTGAATCTTTCTCCGCTGCACGAACGATATAGGATGAACAAGAAGATGGGTGTGCTCTTCCCTTCGTAAACGCAACATCATCACCATATGTCAAGGATTGAGAGATGAATGTATTAATGGGCTTGTTGGGGAGAGATACTGGTGGTGACAATGGTGGCTTGTTGAGAAATGAGAGAATTCGCAGAGAAAGCATTTGAATGTTGGAAATGCAACCACAGCCACTTAAACAACACTTGGAAAGATAAAACCTGCACAGAGGGATGAACACTCAGGTCCTTGTCTTGTCTGTTTGTAGGAGTGGTCTTCGCTTTCCCAGCTTATCTATTACGAAAGTCTGGGAGATGCTAATCTGAGGGCTTTTTTTTTAATATTTTGCAATTTATTTACAATCAAGATTTGAACTTATCATGAGACTATTATTGTATAATAAGAAATCTAAAATTAAAATATCTAATAAATCAAATCTTGCCGTATCAATATAAGAGTGCGCTTCGCACACTAATTTCCAAGTAGAAGAACTCGTTACCGGTTGAAAATCGATTCTATAAACACCAATGGAAACATGAATATATCCTCTTGTGATGCATAGGGAAGAAACAATGAACCCACCCATCAAGACAAACACTCAAATGAAATATTGGCCATGCTTAGAAAATGTATTAGCCTTAACCAAAATGATTCAAAATCATTCTCCATCAACACCTTAATTATGTTGGTGGATTGCTCTTAAAGATGAAAAATGATTGCAACTTATTTGGTAAGAAGTTAAGAAGACTTGCATGGAAGGAGCATCTCCGAGTACATAAATTTGTTAAATGGGTCGTTTCCAATTTTATAATTTAATTACCTTCATCATTCTAATTTATTGGGGCTTTAGGCCTATTTGGATCTTAGATAGTTTCATTTCATCTTATTTCATCATTTTAATTTTTTTAAATTTTTACACAAAATATAATAAATAATTCTATTTTTTCAAATATCAAAATAATAATATTATTAAAAAATAATATTCTAATAATATTTTATTCAACTTATTTAAAATCATTTCATTTCATCTCATCTCACTATCTAAACCAACACTTAATTGTTCTATAAAAAATGCTAAAAAAATAAAGAATACACGTGGATCAATATCTAAACTAACATTCATGAAAGAAGGAAATATTATTTTTTATTTTAAATCATGTAAATTTCCATCACATCAAATAACGTGACAAATTTTAAATAGTTCGCTTCAACTAGAATAATTGAGAATAATAAATTTCAAATTAAAAACTTAAATATATATAAAAATATAACAATATGTTAGTAGTTACTTCATTAATTATTAAATAAAAAAATATATAAAATATTAAAATGAGGAAATAAATTAAGTAGGCAAAGTAATATTTTTCAATTATAATTGCAATTGCACATTTTATTTGTTAACAATAATTAATGAAGACAAATAAATTTATAATATAATAAATTTTTTAAAAATATTTACAAATGAATAATACCAATAATATTTTATTTAAACTTACGGAACCGCAAGCTATTTCAGCAATTTTTCTTTTTCTTTTGATCGGAGTCGGAGTATTTCACCAAAATTCAATTCAATAATACCTGTTTTCCTTCGCGACCCAGCGACAAAAAAAAAGAAAGAAACAGCCCGTAGTACACTGAGAGATGAAGAAATCGGGAGGCGCGGAGAAGAAAAGGGCGCGACGATCTTCAGGAGCCATCCAAAACGGCGCCAGGGATCCCAACGTTGATACTCCTCCCAGGGTTTGCTCTCTCTCTCTCTCTCTCTCTCTCTCCGTGATCTAGGGTTTCATATTTGTATTAACTAGGCCATTTTTTCTGACAATTTCATTTTTTTTAGTGTTGCATATCCGGTAAATATAAATGTATCTGAAAATGTCAATGTTCAAAGAAATGTGACGTCTTGATTTCTGTAATACTCACTTGGTTTGCTCCGTTAAGGTAGGATAGAAAATCGAATTAACAAGTTTGAATGTGACTCTATAGTATTAGTGGGGACCTGACTTCTGATAATCCTATACACCCCATTGAGCCTTATATGATTATGGAGCCGGGATCTTTACAATTATTGTTTGCCAAAGTTTTTGAATCAAGGAAACCCCCACATGTATTGCATTCTAGTGGGCTGATGTAAGATTTCTAAGGGTGCCAGCGCACCTTATGCTAATTGGTTCCCACGTGTTGTGTTTTAGCATCGAATCAAGTTTGTTTGCAAGGAATTTTTTATGGTGCATCATTGATCTCTATCTGGTTTATTCTGGCAATTCTTATTAGGGAGGACATGCTCTGCTGACCAAATTTTACTGCGGATAATATTTTATAGACTTGCATGTTTTTCCCCGTTTTGTTCTGATTGTCTTGTTATTATTCTCCTTGTCAGAAACAACCTGCTAAGCAGGATGTTTTTCAGTTGTTTGCTGAGAAGGTGAGAGACCATAAGGACTTGGTGTCTAGGTGGGCTGTTTTACAGGAGACTCGTGTGGAGTACTTCCGAGGGAAGGATTTTTCTAGCTTCTTGAGAAATCATCCGGAGCTCAAAGATATTCTAGAATCGGATAAGAACCTAGAGACTGATGATATTGCTAATGCTCTTTTACGAAAGAATCTTTTAGTGCGTTGTGATCGTGTCGTGAAAACTGTTCGTCCTGGGAAGAAAAAGTTGTCTACTTGGCCAGCTCATTTGGAGATTTTCCCAGTATGTAGTTCTGATATCAAATGTTTAAAATTTTCATTGAATCAATTGTTTTACAGTTGGATGTTCTATTTTTTAACTATGCCTCATGCATCACAGCTAGCCTCTTTCTTTAGATATTGTTGATTTAAAATCCTTATCTTCATGATACTATGAAGGCAAGACTATTTTTGGCCTGGTTAGTTGACTTCTTAGAGCTCAAACCTGTTTTAAACGTTTGCGCATCAAGGCTGAGTAGTTCTAATAAGTCTCCTCCTTTGAGATCACATAAAGTGAGTAGTTGGAGTTCAGTATATGGGGGGCCTGTTTTATGTTCTTTATGAAGTGACATGACCTTGTTTGCACTATCTAAATAATCTTTGTAGTTTTTTAAGATAGGATATCTTGTGTAAGTTTTCATGTGCAAGTTGGACATTTGATGAATGTTGGGGAGGAGAAGGGGATATCACTTGAGAAGACTATCCAGAGTATATTTGAAAGTATACCTTTCAAGTGATATCGATTCAGTTTGAAGAGCATCCCATCATCAGATTGGTCTATTTTGCTTTATATACTGAGTTAGGAGCATATTTGTTTCCGTAAGCACTTCTCAGTTCTTGAATCTATTTTGCAGGAGCAAGTATTTTCTGAAAATGATGCCTTTTTTGCGTGGACATTTGTGAAACGGCGGCCGCTTTGGCAAACTCTCCTATCATTTTTCTGGCCTGTGTTGACTCTTGCAATTTGCTTGTTTCCTGTGTATCCCCATCGGTGCAAGCTACTAATACTCTACTCTTGCGCAGGAGTCTTGCTACTTATCCTATCGCTGCTTTTGTGTAAGTTCTACTACGCTTAATCATATGAGATTCTTCCCCTTTATCTCGTGTCACTACTAGAGCCTTGTTGAAGTGTTATGATCAATGCTTCAAGAAATATAAATTGGGATGTAGGGAGTTATGTTTTGTTAAATGCTGACTTTATTACTGGCCTTATTATGTTGGTAAACTTTAACCTCTTCTGACCTTTGCAAGCTCGTTGACTTGAATTAAAGGTGCTTTATGTGCAAGTAGCTGTCCTGAAAGAATGTTTTCTATGGTACAGTGATGATGTAAGGAGGTTTGCATGGGTTTATGGGTCATGTAGTTGTTACGAGTGTGCCTTTTGCACAGTTTAACAAAGGTTTATTACTTAGAAAAAAAAACGATAAAGGTTTATTACTTAGAAAAAAAATGAGTGCACTCACCTGGTTACAGGCTTTTTGAGTTATGTAATATAACTGCCAATATATCTAATGGGGGTTATGTCATAGGAACACCTTTTCCCGTAAAAGGTGTCTTGAAATCCTGGAAGGCATTTTAAGTATTATTTGTATCATTGTTACGAGTGTATTTCAAGCTTTATGTTATGTTGTTTTGTTTCCTAGGTTTTTCTCCTTTTTGCTTGACTCCTGGTTGTTTTGCCGTTTTACTTACTCGCTATGCCATTATATTTACTCTGGAGCCTAACTATTTATTGCATTTTTCTGCTGGATTTCATTGGGAGTTCTTTTTTAATTTGCAGTGAGAGCTACTATATTTGGTACTCTATATATTGTTCTTGGAAAACGTGTTTGGTTCTTCCCTAACATCCTTGCCGAGGAAGCAACATTGAGGGAGTTATTCCGTTTCTGGCCCAAGAAAGATGAGGAGGAGCAACCCAAATGGACAACGAGGCTTTTCTATGCAGTAGTAGCTGTCCTTGTCATACTGGTGCTGCGGCACCATGCTCCTGATGAGGCTGCTAGAGCAAGGTTATTTCTGAATATAAAAAACCTAATATATAGAAGGGAAACTACTCTCCCCTGTTTCCTTGCATGGATCTGAAATATCAATTCAACTAATCCTGCAGGTATCAAAAGCGGGTCTCCAACATAATTGATGATGTTCTCGAGTGGTCTCCAAGATTAGCCCTCTCCGTAATGATGGAGAAGCAGCAAACTGTCACTAACGCCACAGAACCAAACAGCAGTTTCCCGGATGCCAACCAAAGTCCAGAGGAAACAGCTCAATCCGAAAGCGTAGGCGAAGAAACTGTCTCAGACCAAAACGAGGCAGAAGTTTTTGAGAACCTAGAGGATGTTGGTGAACATAAACATGGCGATCTTATATGAATAGAACGTGCAGTTCTTAGTGAAGCACTATCTTCTTTTGTTCTTCCCTTTTGGGTTTTATTTTATGATTTAGAGTGTAAACCTTGTATCAAACAATCACAATAAAGCAGTTTATTTCAAGTCACAGATTTTTAATATTATTATATGGATATGTTGCAATGATGTTTGCCTAATGCATTGGATAAATTACTCATTAGGTCATGTTCGTCATTCTTAATCAAAATGTTTCTTCCCGGCTATCGTCAATGACTATTAGCATGTCAATATCAATAGAATTGTCATGCATCTTCAAGAGAGCCCCCTGAGTCGAGTCTCTCACATGTGAAGTTTGTATAAAGCTGCAGGCCTGTTCCGGTGATGCGGGTTTCTATAAATCTCCTTTTGGATCTTCGTCCTTAATTCCATACGGGGTTCTATTCTCAATAACTGGCGTCATGTGCTTGGAATCAAATTGTGTATCTCCATAGGAATTGTGTCTTAAGAAGAGTCCTATCCTCTGTTATTGAACAATGTAAATTCCCCAGAACCTGAACTAGTTGGTAGAACAGAAAGACAAACACAAGTGATTGAATGATTGGCTTGATTTTGATGAATAGCTCATTGTTTCATCAATCCTTTGCCTTGATTTTTATTTCAGAATTGCTTAGGTTTACTCAGAATTTTCACAAGTTCCTCACATATGATCAATCCCTTTAAAATTCAGTATTCCTAACATAATATGAAGCATAAACGCCCAACCCTTTTAAATTTTTAGCCAAGATCTTTGCTACCATTGACTTTAGAAATGTTTGTGAGGTGTTGTGAATTTCCATTTAGCGCCTTTATCCTGTAAGCTGCTTTGCTGTAAAGGTATTGAATTCCAATCCTTGTTATGAGGATTGATGGTAAATGCTGACAAAATGGCAAGCTGCATACTCTTCAGTGGGTATTTCACTGTTCCCGCTCTTGAACTTCGGATTAACTTCAGCCATTAGGATTTTGAGACTGAGATACTAAAATTGCTGTGTCCCATATCCTTTCCCAAGCTCATCTGAAGCTGATCTCCTGCAGTTCTCTCCCGTGCATCAGCAGTATCTGAAGCTCTGGCTTGTAGTTGCAACAAAATCTTGGAAAGGGGTTGTGCAGGTTTTTTATAGCTTCTCTTGTTCTTATACAACCTTCTTTTTGACCAACCAATAATGCATTTGATTGTTACTTGTTTCAATCAAGACTCGCGCCATTTGTACAGGATCTACCAATGTCATGCCATGCCTACAAACAGGGCTGATTTCATTTGACACTGGGTGATCAGGTACACTAATTGTACATTTTTGTCTGTATTTGTTATTTTTGGAAATTCTCATATGGTTTTACATCTAACATTCAACATCCCGAACTAAGACTTGGACAAGATTTAAAGTTCATTTGTAAGCTGAGTTAAGAGGAAAAGCAAGGTAAGTTGGAATATATTATCCATCGTACTACTCTACAATTATTGAAAAAACAGTTCTAAACTATGTTTCTGCAATGCTTTCCTTAAATTTTAGCATATCTACCAATTGGCTTACATTCACTCTTCTCCAATTTGGTTGGAGCTAATGATTTTGTGGCTCTTGCAGCAAACAATGAAAGAAAGAAGGCTTCCATCATGATGGTTTGGTTATCGAAATGATAACTTTAAAACATTATTACTGGGAAATTTGGTGGAGGCCGCGGCTCTTGTCAGCCTCTTAATTGGGGAGATGATTAATGTGAGAATCAACACGATTTCCAAAGTCGGACACGTGTGGTAGTAATGTTTAAGAACCAGCAGCGCTGCTACATCCTCCATCCCATCTTCTTTCAACCAGCTTGCATGCTCGTGGACGTGGCTAGCAATCTTGCATCACCTGCTTGTTTACCATTCCCATTATTCAGCTGATATTTGTAATCTCTGATTAGGAGAGACTAGATTTCTAGAAAACTAAAAATGGCTTGGGTAATGGTATTTATTATTTATATATATATATATTAAAAAAGAAAAAAAATGGGTGGTAACAAAAAATATTACTGGTCTATATCGGTCATACAGGAAAGAAAGTGCCTCGCCAGGGAAGTGATGGACCTACATGGCTGAAGATATTACTTGGTATGAGAGGCATTGTGTTAGTGGAGAGCATTTCATTTCTTTTTGTGGACCCTTACCAAGTGACTGAAAGTAATCAAAGAACAAAGAAAAGTAGAGGAATCAAACGAAACTTAACTTGGAATGAGAGGCATTGTGAGCATCCTATTCTTTCTTTGTTTTTAATGTTACTTTACGAGAGGCATTGTGAGCATCCTATACTTTCTTTGTTTTTAATGTTACTTTACGGCCTACCGAACTCATTCCAAGTTAAGTTTCGTTTGATTCCTCTACTTTTCTTTGTTCTTTGATTACTTTCAGTCACCTGGTAAGGGTCCACACAAAGAAATGGGATGCTCTCCACTAACACAATGCCTCTCATACCAAGTAATATCTTCAGCCATGTAGGTCCATCATTTCCCTGAAGGCACTTTCTTTCCTGTATGACCAACATAGACCATTATTTTAGGAAATCGTATAAGAAGAAGAGAACTTACCATCTGACTTTGCTCTGCTGTTTGCGATCTCTTCCTTCTTTCATCTCCTTTGATTTCTGCTATTTCATCCCAGAAAATATGGCTGAGGTTGTAAGCCTACTTCTCTCCCCCTTCCTCCAAGTATTCTTTGAAAAGGTTGCTTCTCGCGAGTTTGTCAACTTCTTTCGAAGCCGAAAACTTGACAGTAGACTCTTAAAGAGGCTGGAGATAGTCTTGTTGTCTGCGAATGCAGTGCTCAAAGATGCAGAAGAAATGCAATTTACAAAGCCTATGGTGAAAAAGTGGCTTGATGAGCTGAAAGATGCCGTCTATGATGCAGAAGATATCCTGGACGAGATTCAGACCGAAGTCTTGCGATGCAATTTGGATGCTGAATTTCAAACTACTGCAACTAAGGTACGAAAAACCATCTCGACTTTTCTTAATCCCTTTGCCAGGGACATAGAACCAAAGATAAAAGATGTACTTGAGACATTGGATGATCTAGTAAATAAACAGAAGGATGCTATAGGTTTGAAAGAAGGCGTTGGAGGGAAATCATCGGGAAGATCGTCCACTACTTCTTTGGTTAAAGAATCTGATATTTTTGGTAGGACTGATGATAAGGAGGAAATAATTAAATTGTTGCTGTCAGATAACGTAAGTTGGAATGAGTTGTGTGTGATTGCTATTGTTGGTATGGGGGGACTAGGGAAAACAACCCTTGCTCAACTTGTTTACAACGATGACAAGATGGAGGGGCATTTTGATCTTAAAGCTTGGGTTTGTCATTTGTGTTTCCGATGATTTTGATGTGTTAAAGATGACGAAAACAATTTTAGAGAAACTTGGATTGTCAACTAACAGTGATACAAAGAGTCTAGATTGGCTTCAAGTTACACTACAGCAAAAATTGACAGGGAAGAAATTTCTTCTTGTTTTAGATGATGTTTGGAATAAAAATTATTCTGAATGGGAGGCCTTCAGCAACCCCTTTAAATCATGTGCAAAAGGGAGTAGGATGATTGTAACCACACGAGATAAACGAGTTGCAACAATCATGCACTCTACTGAAATTTACTATCTAAAAAATTTACAAGAAGAAGATTGTTGGTCACTATTTTCAAAATATGCATTTCATTCTGGCAACTCTGATGCTCATCCGGAGTTGGAAGTAATTGGTAGACAGATTGTGAAAAGGTGTGAGGGCCTACCTTTAGCAGTCAAGACAATTGGAGCTCTCTTGTGGTCTGAACTGGATGTTAGCGAGTGGAATAAGATACTGAGGACCGAAATATGGGACTTGCCGAGTGATGTTATTCCTGCTCTAAGATTAAGCTACAAATATTTGCCCTTACATCTTAAGCGTTGCTTTGCTTACTGTTCAATATTTCCAAAAGATTATGATTTTAAAAAAGAAGATTTAATCTTATTGTGGATGGCGGAAGGTTTGTTGCCACAAGTGAAAGACAAAACAATGGAACAAATTGGTGATGATTACTTCATTGATCTTGTATCAAGATCACTGTTCGAACAATCAAGTGAAGATTCTCTGAGATTCGGAATGCATGATCTTGTCAATGACTTAGCAAGATTTGTGTCAGGACAATTTACCTTCAGACTAGAGGGTGAAAATTCTCTTGAAATTGTGAACAAGACACGCCATTTGTCAGTTGCTAAAGCAATTGTTCATACTACTAATAAGTATGGGGCGCTTTATGAGGCTAAGGGGTTGCGCACTTTCCTAAAAATAGATTATTACAATATAAGGATAGGTAAAGAATTTATGTATGATTTGCTGCCAATTCTAAGATGCTTACGAGTTCTTAATCTATCTAATTCTCAAAATTTGACCGAATTGCCTGATTCAATTGGCAAAATGAAACATCTACGGCATTTGGAGGTTACTTTTACTTCAATTAGGAAACTACCTGATTCCATATGCAAGTTGTGCAATTTGCAGACTTTGAAAATATCGGAGTGTAGAAGTCTTACTGTATTGCCAAGAGATACTCATAAACTCATCAATTTGCGCCATCTTGATTTTAGCGATACTCCCATAGAGGAGATGCCAGTAAGATTGGGTAATTTGCGTCACCTTCAGACTTTGACTAAATTTATTGTTGGTAAACAAAGTGGAGCGGGCATAGAAGAGTTGGGGAATCTTGCAAATCTTGGGGGAACGCTCTGTATTTCGAATCTCCAAAATGTTGTATCTCCTATACATGCTTTGGCTGCCAGATTGAATGATAAAAAGTATCTGGAGGAGTTGAGGTTGGATTGGAATGACGAAAATAATATTTCAGAAAATCAAAGGGCTGTATTGGACAATCTCAAACCCCATGTAAACTTGAAAAGGCTCTCTATCATCGGCTATGGTGGTAAAAGTTTTTCAGACTGGGTTGGACATCATTCATTTTCTAATATAGAATCTCTTAATCTATTTAACTGCAAGTATTGCTCTGTCTTGCCACCACTTGGACAACTACCTTCTCTGCAGTCCCTTTCTATTGTTCACTTTGTTGGAATTGATGCTGTGGATCGAGACTTTTATGGCAATATTTCTTCTTCAACGAGACCATTTGGAGCCTTGAAAGTTTTGGAGGTTAGCAACATGCCGAAGCTGGAGAAATGGTTTGCTTTTGGTTCTGAAAATGAAGGTGAAGCTTTTACTCATCTTGAAGAGCTTGAGATTAGTAACTGCCCCAAGTTATCAGGAGAGTTGCCCATCCATCCTCCTTTATCTAGACTTGTGATAAAAGAATGTCCGCTGTTGGTGACTTCACTTCTGAGTGCTGCTACTCTACGTCAACTGAAGCTAAGAAATTGTAATGAGGCTCTCTTCAAGCAATTACCAACGGGATTGCAGAAACTCACAATTGGAGGATTTGATGCGCTGGAGTCCATACCGGAGAGATTAATGGACTTCAGCAGTTGTCTTGAGGAATTAGAAATTAGTGGTGGCCACTCGCTTATATCTCTGTCCAGTGCTGGTCTACCTTCTTCATTAAAAATCCTTACGATCAGAGATTGCAGGAAGTTAGAGCTTCCAATGCACCGGAACTATTCATCCCTTGAAGGATTGTCGTTATCTGGTAGTTTTGATTCTCTAAAGTCCTTTCCATTAAACTTATTCCCAAATCTGAGATCCATCAATCTATTTGGATGTCTGAATCTGGAGTCTTTTAATGTTCCGCAACAACTTGAACTTGATTTAGTTGCCTTGTCATCAATA
>QEOT01123832.1:19215-71723 GCA_003123785.1 Pterocarya stenoptera
AATCAAATTGCGTATCCCCATGGGAATTGTGTCTTAAGAAGAGTCCTATCCTCTGTTATTGAACAAGGACTTGCGCTGTAAATTCCCCAGAACCTGAACTTGTTGGTAGAACAGAATGAAAGACAAACACAAGTGATTGAATGATTGGCCTCAGGTACTAACATCTTTGCAATATTATTTGTTTGATGACTAGCTGATTGTTTCATCAATCCTTTGCCTTGATTTTTATTTTCAAAATTGCATAATGTTTCTCACATATAATCAAACTTTTCAAAATTCTTTTAAATTTTTAGCCAAGATCTTTGCTACCATTTACTTTAGAAATGTTCTGTGCTGTTGTCCTTCATCATATAGTAGGCTGATAAGGCTTAGTGGTTGTGCAGGTTTATTTTTTATAGCTTCTCTTGTTCTTATACAACCTTCTTTTTGACCAACCAATAATACATTTGATTGTTACTTGTACCAATCAAGACTCGTGCCATTTGTACAGGATCTACCTATGCATCCCATGCCAAGAAACAGGGATAGTTTCATTCGACACGGGGAGATCAGGTACATTAATTGTACATTTTTTTTCTGCATTTGTTATTTTTGAAAATTCTCAAATGGCTTTACAAGTCAGACTTCGATCGACTTGATTTAAAATTCATTCGCACGCTTGAGTTAACAGGAAAAGCAAGGCAAGTTGGAATATATTATCCATCATGCTTCTCTATAATTATTGAAACAGTTCTAAATTATTCACTCTTCCTCCTGCAAAACACCCATGAAAAAGGAGTAATTAAATAACTACCTAATATTTGGTTGGAGCTAATGATTTTGCGGCTCTTGCAGCAAACAATGAAAGAAAGAAGGCTTCCATGAAGATGGCTTGGTTATCGGAATGATAACTTACGGAGCCGTACGTGGAAACATTATTGTTGGGAAATTTGTTGGAGGCCGTGGCTCTTGTCAGCCTCTTAACTGGGGAGATGATTAATGTGAGAAACAACATGAATGTTTAAGAACCAGCAGCGCTGCTACACCCTGCATCCCATCTTCTTTCAAGCAGCTTGCATGCTTGTGGACGTGGCTAGCAATCTTGTATTATATATTTAATTTTGATATTTGTAATCTCTGATTAGGAGAGACTAGATTTCTCTCACATTGTTTTTAATTTTTCTTATAATTAACTCAAATGAAAAATTCCGTCCTGTTAAAAAAAAAGCAAATGAAGGTGAAGTTTTTTTTAACCATTTTCATTCCATAATGAGAAATACTTTAGCCACAAAAGAATTACATAAAAGTAATCCTATAAATTGACGTGGTTTGATGTGATTTGTTAGATTGTAAATTTACTTTTATTGTAAAATAGATCTAACGGATCACATGAAACCACGTCAATTTGTGGAATTTCTTTTGTCTAATCTCTTTATGGCTATAACACTCATCTTCTATAATTATCTTCTGACAATGATATTTTAGAAAGTATTTGGAAATCCCTCTAATTTAATTGTAACTGTCCATTACCTTTAAACCTGATCCTTTATAAATTTAAAGACAATTTACTGAGAGAGATCTAATATTGAAAGTTAGGAATTCGAATTTGTCAACACAAAGCACACATTCAAATGAAGGGAAACCCCCAACTTGTTATGTTCTAGTATTAGAGCAGGAGGCAGCTCCCTATTATTGAGCAGCAGGTTAGTGACGGGATAGGACTATCTTGTCATTTGCATATAATGAGTGAAGCAGCCCAAGCTATGGATGCAATAAGAGAAGGGATTGCCTTACCTATGTGGGCAAATAGGGGTGGCCGTTGAATGTGTAATTAAAAGTAATAGTGTACGTGTGATTTTCTTTGTTTATTATAGTGGTGTACTTGTTATTAAAATATAATATATGTTTTACAATATTTAATATTTGTGCTATTTAATGCGCTTTGAATAGAATTATTTGGTGACATGTGATGATATTGAAATGAGATCACCTTACGCACGTACTATAGTTTATAACATTAATAAATTGTGTAATTCAAATTTAATAAAAGCAATATAGAAGTGTCTGCTGCGATGGATTCTCAAATTAACAAAATCAATGATTTTATCTAAAGTTGATTTCTCATTTAACGTGCATTATTATATAGTGAATTAATAACATGAAAAATTAGTATTTTCGTGCGTGTGCATTTTTATCAAGGTTTGTATGTAGGTAACTTGCGTTGGGGATCAGTTCCCAAAGTGTTAAAATTTGACTGTTTGATACTTGTTCATGTTTTGAATAATTTATCTGAGTACTTAACAGATTTTGATTTTATTATTCAAGATATTCATAGGCTTATGAGGGGCTTTCAAGAAGCTAAAGTAGTTCATGTTCATTGGTTGGGCAACATGCATGGTTGCTCATCAGTTGGTAAGACATACTTGGGAAGTTGATGATGTTGTGATGTGGTGGGACTTTTGTCCTTCTTTTGTAAGTCAAGCTATTTGGCTTGATAAGAATTCTATTTGTAAAGATTCTAGTTTATTTTTAATGAATGATTCAGTTTATTAAAAATAAAAATAAAAAACTTGCGTTGGGTCTCAAGGATAATATTTTCTGTTTTGGAAGCTGATAAATTGGCATCGTGGTTCTGCTTTTGTAGTATACATCCCAAGTTTAATTGAATTTATTACAAATTTGGAAATAGAAAAACTATTTTAAAATATAAAGTTTAATTTTGGAATTTAAGTAATTTTTTTCATATTTTTAATTAATAATTGATATTAATTAATAGAAATTATTTAAATAACTATTACCCAATCATTTAAAAATGTACACAATAATTGGTGGAACCCACAACTTTATCAAATCTCAAAAAAAGTTAAAATCATCTCATCTCAACTCAAATATCTCAATATTATTTACTTATATCTTAAAAAATTTCATCTCATCTCATTTCATCTACGAAAAAAGGCCTGAAGTATTTTCTCCGGAGTTTTGCTACACAACCTCCACCACACTCCACACTCCACATTTTTTTAAATTTTTAAATTTTTTAATATTTTTTTAATATTTTTTAAGTTTATTCTTTTTAAACTATTTCAAATTTTCTATTCATTATTCATATAATAAATATTTGATAAAAGAAAAAAATTAAAAAAATGTGGTGTGTAGAGGCTGTGTGAATAGTAGGAAGTTGTGAATATTTTTTTGTAATATATTGATCTGTGGTAGAATTATTTTTTATCTGTAGTAGATACTTCTTCCTAATTTTTTCCAAAGCATACAAAATTCTTCATCTCAATCTGTTTTACTTTTTCATTAAAAAATAAATTAATTTAAAAATAAAAAACCTCAACTTAATAAATAAAAAAAATCCTTTTTTCAAATTAAGAAATTTATTATTTAATTTTATTTAAAAGGTGGAACTGAAGTTTTCACAAAAACAAATAAAACTTTAATCTCTACTCCATTCATCCACTATTCATAAAAAAATAAAAATAAAAACCGATATAACTTTTAATCTCTACTCCATTTATCAATTTATTACTATAAAAATCACGTCATTTCGAGCTTTTTAAGAAATCGTCGAAACAAACCAAGTTGGCCAAAAAATGATATTACTATACAAGTAAGAAGTTATATATTTATTCTTTGGATTTTATGGAATTCCATCCTGAGCATACTAAGCAAAATTCATTTCTCCACATGCTTATGCAAATTTGAGAAAGTCTTTATTTGGCTCATTAACGAAAAGAAGAATTCCTTCTAAGTAATTGTTTAACTTTGTGTGAAGTGAAGTCGGAAGATGGATGGCTTTGCATAAGTACTGATACGACCACCAAAATATAAAGAAACAAAAAATTTGAATTTTTATGTAAATTGATGGAGTGTGTATACGTCAATTTGGTAAATGAGACAATAAATTAGATTTTAGTCGCACATGCAACAATAAATTGATGGAGTGTGTTTTGAAACAATATGAATGTTGGTCGAGGCAATGTATGAATCTGGATAAATCGGCAATTTTCTTCTCTAGATAGGTTTCTCATAATCGATCTAGGAAGATTTTGGAGGAAACGGGATTTTCAGAAGGAAGTTTTCCATATTCTTATTTGGGTGCTCCAATAGTAGATGGTCGCTTAAGAGCTATACATTTTCAATCTCTGGTGGACCGGGTGAGGAAGAAAATCTCAGGCTGGAAAAGTAAATTGCTCTCGCAGGGTGGAAGGCTTAATTTGTTAAGGCATGTGCTCTCGAGCATGCCTATTCACCTTCTTTCAGTTTTGCAGGTGCCGAAAACTATGATCAAGAAGATTAATGTATTATTTTCAAATTTTTTTCTGGGGTGAACATTAAGGAAAAAATAAATATAAATGGCGATCTTGGAAGAAATTATGCTTGCTTGTAGAGGAAGGAGGTATTGGGATGCGGAAGTTGAGCGAGGTGCAAAGATCCTTATTCATGAAATTTGGCTGGCAGAGTTTGTATCAAGACTCGTTGTGGGCTAACTTTTTCAGAGCCAAATATATCAAGAACAAGCACTTTTCCTTATGTATTAGTGATGGTGCTAGTTCGATGTTCTAGAAAAAGATTATGGCGGCTTTGTCAAATTTGTTGAACAATTCTTTCTGGAAAATTAGAGAGGGGAGGGTGTCATTATGGTATGACAATTTCATGGGTTCTGGTCCTCTTTGTGATGAAATGATGGTTAGAGAGGAAGAGAAGACAGCCACTATTTGGGAATTTGTTGTTAATAATGTTTAGGATGTGGATAGACTCCATATGTTATGGGGTACAGAAAGAGCCTTTGAGGTGATGGAAAAGTGGGGAATTTGAAAGAGGAAAAAGACATTTTAGTATGGAAACCTGAAAAAAAAAAAGAAAAAAAAAAGGGTGTTTTTCATCCAAATCTGCATGGGAATGTATCAGAATTAGAATGCCGGAATTTCCTTGGGCCAAGTGGATATGGAATAAATGGTTACCAAAGAAAATATCAATTTGTATGTGGAAAGCGACTTTTAGTTGCCTTAGTGTAGATGATCAAGTACGGAAATTGGGGATCCCGATTGTGTCGCTCTGTGATTGCTGTGTAGAGGGTAAGGATGAGGATTTGGATCATATCTTGTGTATGGGAGATTTTGCACAGGAAGTATGGAGAAAGTGTTCAGCTGAACTCAAGATGCCATTTCGAGAAAACCAAAATTGGAGGGAGCAGACTCAGCTATGGTTTAATAGAGCAAGAAGGAGTTCTCAAAGTGGCTTGCTGTTGGGTCTTATTCCTAGCTTAGTGGTTTGGAGATTGTGGAGGCGTCTATGTGTAGCAAGGATTGAAGGGAAATATGAAAATATTATGGAAGTCTGGACTTCGATTAAACATGATTTCTAAAGTCGGACACGTGTGGTAGTAATGTTTAAGAACCAACAACGCTGCTACACCCTGCATCCCATCTTCTTCAAGCAGCTTGCATGCCTGTGGACGTGGCTAGCAATCTTGTATTATATATTCAGTTGATATTTCTCTCACTTTTGCACCCAATTAAAGGGTAAAATTGTTTTTAAGTTTTCTTATAATTAAGCTGGTTTGATTAAATTTTAACTCAAATGAAGGTGAAGTTTTTTTAACCATTTTCGTTCCATAATGAGAAATACTTTAGCCATAAAAGAATTACATAAAAGTAATCTTATAAACTGACGTGGTTTAATGTGATTCGTTAGATTGTAAATTTACTTTTATTATAAAGTAGATCTAACAGATCATATGAAACCACGTCAATTTCTTTTATAATTACCTTCTGAAAATGATATTTTAGAAAGCATTTGGAAATCCCTCTAATTTAATTGTAACTGTCCATTACCTTTAAACCTGATCCTTTATAAATTTAAAGATAATTTATTGAGAGAGATCTAATATTGAAAGTTAGGAATCCGAATTTGTCAACACAAAGCACACATTCAAATGAAGGGAAACCCCCAACGTTTCCTCAGTGGTACTTTTTTTTTCCGTTCTTTCTTGTTTTAGTGTAAATAAGATACCATGCATGTGGTAATTTTTTTGTTGGAAATATTTTTAAAATAATATATACTATATTTATTATTAGTCATATTTTAGGATTTATTTTTGAAAGTTATGAATTATTTTGGAAAGAGAGATATTAAGAAAAGTTTATAAACTTATACTAATTATGATTATAATAATTTGGGTCCACCATGTGAGTTATAGTTGGTAAGTGGCTCAGTGGAGTATTGATCATCACTATGATGGTAGGAGTTCGAACCACACCCTTGACAAGAATGGAGTCTTGAGATCACTCCGTTTGCGCTATTCAAACGTAGTCTTAATTCTCTTTGTTGAGAGGATGGCCCCTCCACACAGGCCTATGGGCGTGCAGTCCGCTCAGCTAGCGCCTGGCATGCAGGCACAACTTTTGGCAAATAAAATGCCAAAAAGTGGCACCAGTTGGGTTTTGAACCTGTGCAAGTTGTTTGGGGGAGAAGCATGGTGACCATCTTGGCATGAGGTATAATAAATATACCTAATCGGAATAGATGTTAGTGGAACGAAAAGGTTCATATCCTTTGTCCATGGATAAATAGATTCATTGGCCTACGAATTAAACAGTCCCTGAAGCCAATTTCGAAATTCTCTCTCTCCCAAAAGTTTTCATTTCTTCAAAACTTTTATTAGGATCTGTTCATTCTGTAGAGAACAGATTTCTAATCTCTTGGTTGAATAGTAAAATCTGAGGGTATTCGGGGTCTAATTTCGTATGTGCATAACGCAATTAGACAAATAGACTTGTTCTGAGCTTCATTGTATCTTGGAAACAAATTCGCTTATAACCCATGTGCATACCGTTATTAGTAGGGTCAAATATTGTCTTTAAAAAAACGACATTATAACACGTTTTGAAGCAAAATTTTCTTACTATTTTTTGTTTTGCAGCCCCTTTTGCACCAACATTTTTTCTTTCCATTCTTTTTTGGTTTAGTGTAAATAAGACACCATGCATAGAAGAAACTAGAAAGCAAATAAGTGAATTTTTAAGTGATACGACCACCAAAATATAAAGAAAGAAAAGTTTTAAATTTTTATGTAAATTGATGGAGTGTGTATACGTCAATTTGGTAAATGAGACAATAAATTAGATTTTAGTCGCACATGCAACAATAAATAAGAACTGCCATTCCCCAAAGACGAGTGGATGGAATTTTCTAGTGGTTAGGTACGTTGGACCATATTAATTGTATCTAATAATGGTAGATGGTTAGGTACGTCTGACTTTGCTCTGCTATTTGCCATCCCTTCCTTCTTTCGTTTACTTTGATTTCTGCTATTTCATCCCCGTAAACATGGCTGAAGTTGTAGGCCTACTTCTCTCCCCCTTCCTCCAAGTATTCTTCCAAAAAATTGCTTCTCGCGAGTTTGTTGACTTCTTTCGAAGTCGAAAACTTGACGGTAGACTCTTAAAGAGGCTGGAGATAGTCTTGTTGTCTGCGAATGCAGTGCTCCAAGATGCAGAAGAATTGCAATTTACAAAGCCTATGGTGAAAAAGTGGCTTGATGAGCTCAAAGATGCCATCTATGATGCAGAAGATATCCTGGACGAGATTCAGACCAAAGTCTTGCGATGCAAGTTGGATGCTGAATTTCAAACTAATGCAACTAAGGTACGAAAAACCATCTCTACTTTTCATAATCCCTTTGCCAGGGAGATAGAACCAAAGATAAAAGACGTACTTGAGACATTGGATGATCTAGTAAAACAGAAGGATGCTATAGGTTTGAAAGAAGGCGTTGGAGGGAAATCATCCGGAAGATCGTCCACTACTTCTTTGGTTAAAGAATCTGATATTTTTGGTAGGACTGATGATAAGGAGGCAATAATTAATTTGTTGCTGTCAGATAACGTAAGTGGCAATGAGTTGTGTGTGATTACTATTGTTGGCATGGGGGGACTTGGGAAGACAACCCTCGCTCAAGTTGTTTATAACGATGACAGAATGGAGGGGCATTTTGATCTTAAAGTGTGGGTTTGTGTTTCGGATAATTTTGACGTGTTAAAGATGACGAAAACAATTTTAGAGAAACTGCTTGGATTGTCAACTAACAGTGAGAGTAACAATCTAGATTGGCTTCAAGTTACACTGCAGCAGAACCTGACGGGGAAGAGATTTCTTCTTGTTTTAGATGATGTTTGGAATAAAAATTGTTCTGAATGGGAGGCCTTCAGCAACCCCTTTAAATTATGTGCAAAAGGGAGTAGGGTGATTGTAACCACACGAGAGAAACGAGTTGCAACAATCATGCACTCTAAAATTTACTATCTAAAAAATTTACAAGAAGAAGATTGTTGGTCACTATTTTCAAAATATGCATTTCATTCTGGCAACTCTGATGCTTATCCGGAGTTGGAAGTAATTGGCAGAGAGATTGTGAAAAGGTGTGAAGGGCTACCCTTAGCAGTCAAGACAATTGGAGCTCTCTTGTGGTCTGAACTGGATGTTAGCGAGTGGAATAAGATACTGAGGACCGAAATATGGGACTTGTCGAGTGATGTTATTCCTGCTCTAAGATTAAGCTACAAATATTTGCCCTTATATCTTAAGCGTTGCTTTGCTTACTGTTCAATATTTCCAAAAGATTATTATTTTGAAAAAGAAGATTTAATCTTATTGTGGATGGCGGAAGGTTTGCTGCCACAAGTGAAAGACAAAACAATGGAACAAATTGGTGATGACTACTTCATTGATCTTGTATCAAGATCATTGTTCGAACAGTCATGTGAAGATTCTCTGAGATTCGGAATGCATGATCTTGTCAATGACTTAGCAAGATTTGTGTCAGGACAATTTACCTTAAGACTAGAGGGTGAAAATTCTCTTGAAATTGTGAACAAGACACGCCATTTGTCAGTTATCACAGAAAGTAGTTGTAATATTGAAATGTTTAAAGCGCTTTACAAGGCCCTTTACGTGGCCAAGGGGTTGCGTACTTTCCTAAGAATAGATTATTACAATATAAAGAGAGATAAAGCGCTACCAATTCTAAGATTCTTACGAGTTCTTAATCTATCTCGTTCTCAAAATTTGACCAAATTGCCTGATTCAATTGGTAAAATGAAACATCTACGGCATTTGGATGTTTCTCGGTCTCCAATTAGAAAGCTACCTGATTCCATATGCATGTTGTGCAATTTGCAGACTCTGAAAATATCGGTGTGTAGAAGTCTTACTGTATTGCCAAGAGATATTCATAAACTCATTAGTTTGCGTCATCTTGATTTTAGTTATACCCCCATACAGGAGATGCCAGTACAATTGGGCAGACTATGTTGTCTTCAGACTTTGACTAAATTTATTGTTAGTAAACAAAGTAGAGTGGGCATAGAAGAGTTGGGAAATCTTGCAAATCTTGGGGGAAAGCTCTATATTTCGAATCTCCAAAATGTTGTTTCTCCTACAAATGCTATGGTTGCGAGATTGAATGATAAAAAGTATCTGGAGGAGTTGAAGTTGGAGTGGAATGTCGAAAATAATATTTCAGAAAGTCAAAGGGCTATACTGGACAATCTCAAACCCCATATAAACTTGAAAAGGCTCTCTATCAGCGGCTATGGTCGTAAAAGTTTTTCAGACTGGGTCGGACATCATTCATTTTCTAATATAGAATCTCTCTATCTGTTTAACTGCAAGTATTGCTCTGTCTTGCCACCACTTGGACGGCTACCTTCTCTTCAGTCCCTTTCTATTGTTCAGTTTCACAGAATCGATGAAGTGGGCAGAGAATTTTATGGCAATTGTTCGTCTTCAACGAAACCATTTGGAGCCTTGAAAGTTTTCAAATTTAGAGACATGCCAATGCTGGAGAAATGGTTTGCTTTCGGTGCTGAAAATGAAGGTGGAGCTTTTACTCATCTTGAAGACCTTGAGATTAGTAACTGCCCCAAGTTATCAGGAGAGTTGCCCATCCATCCTTCTTCTTTATCTAGACTTGTGATAGAAGAATGTCCACTGCTGGTGACTTCACTTTCGAGTGCTGCTACTCTACGTCAACTGAAGCTAAGAAATTGTAATGAGGCTCTCTTCAAGCAATTGCCAACGGGATTGCAGAAACTCGCAATTAGAGGATTTGATGCGCCGGAGTCCATACCGGAGAGATTGATGGACTTCAACAGTTGTCTTGAGGAATTAGAAATTAGTGATGGCCACTCGCTTATATCTCTGTCCAGTGCTGGTCTACCTTCTACATTAAAAATCCTTGAGATCAGAGAATGTAGGAAGTTAGAGCTTCCAATGCACCGGAACTATTCTTCCCTTGAAAAATTGCGGTTAGAAAATTGTTGTGATTCTCTAGAGTCCTTTCCACTAAACTTATTCTCGAATCTGAAATCCATCGTACTAAGTGGATGTAGGAATCTGGAGTTTGTTAATGTTCCGCAACAAGTTGAACTTGATTTAGTTGCCTTGTCATCAATACAAATAGAAGATTGTCCTAATTTCGTATCATTTCCCAATGGAGGATTGCGTGCCCCTAAACTTCGGGACTTTGTTGTCATCAATTGTCAGAGTGTGACGTCACTACCTAACAAGATGCACATACTCCTTCCGTCTCTTCGGCAGTTGCATTTAGAGAATTGTCCAGAAGTTGAGTCATTCCGTGAAGGCGGCTTGCCTTCCAAACTGACTTATATTGACATCATAGACTGTGACAAACTCATCGCCAATAGAAGGGGTTGGGGATTTCAAAATCTCCCCTCTATTCGACACATTGGTGTCCATGGCAATTGTAAAGATGTGGAGTCCTTTCCGGAGGCGGGGTTGCTTCCTACTAATTTGGTTTCTCTTGACATCGGTATATTTCCAAATATGAAATCTTTGGACTATAAGGCCCTTCGACACCTCACCTCCCTTGATGTATTGTGGATCAGTTCCTGCCCTAAGTTGAAGTTTATGCAAGAAGAAGGATTGCCTGCCTCCATTTCTACTCTACGAATCAGCGGATGTGCTTTGTTGGAGAAACAGTTGCAAAGCAGAAAAGGAAAAGCATGGAGGAAAATTGATCGCATCCCCTGCATTTATATTAATGGTGAACTGATTTGACCAAACTACAAGTATAGCAAGAGTCCCCAATTTCAGTTATATTATCTACAGCACACATGGGCGACGACGAAGGTATGTGCAGCTTTCACTATATTAACTAATTCCTCAATATGATTTTCCATTCCTGTTTAAGGTTTGCTTTAAAACTATCTCAGAGTGAAACAGAATGCTTTGTCGATTGATTATTTCAGAAAAAATTAATATTGATGTTTGTTGAGTCTCTGTCATGTCATCGCTTGATACTAACGTGAAGTTCGTATAAAGCTGCTGGTTTGTTCCAGTGATACATGTTTCTAGACATGATCTCCTTTGTTCTTCCTTAATTCCTAAATACGGTCAGCTTCCATTGGCAAAAACAGGCGTCATGTGCTTGCAATCAAATTGTGTATCCCCATGGGAATTGTGTCTTAAGAAGAGTCCTATCCTCTGTTATTGAACAAGGACTTGCGCTGTAAATTCCCCAGAACCTGAACTTGTTGGTAGAACAGAATGAAAGACAAACACAAGTGATTGAATGATTGGCCTCAGGTACTAACATCTTTGCAATATTATTTGTTTGATGACCAGCTGATTGTTTCATCAATCCTTTGCCTTGATTTTTATTTTCAAAATTGCATAATCAAACCCTTTAAAATTCAGTATTCCTAACATAATATGAAGCATAAACACCCAACCCTTCTAAATTTTTAGCCAAGATCTTTGCTACCATTGACTTTAGAAATGTTCTGTGCTGTTGTGACCAGCCAGACTTGTGAGGTGTTGTGAATTTCCATTTAGCACCTTCTCCTGTAAGCTGCTTTGCTGTAAAGGCATTGAATTCCAATCCTTGTTATGAGGATTGATGGTAAATGTTGACAAAATGGCAAGCTGCATACTCTTCAGTGGGCATTTCACTGTTCCCGCTCTTGAACTTCGGATTAACTTCAGCCATTAGGATTTTGAGACGAGATACTAAAATTGCTGTGTCCCATATCCTTTCCCAAGCTCATCTGAACCTGATCTCCTGCAGTTCTCTCCCGTGCATAAGCAGTATCTGAAGCTGATCTCCTGCAATTCTCTCCCGTGCATCAGCAGTATCTGAGGCTCTGGCTTGTAGTTGCAACAAAATCTTGGAAAGGGGTTGTGCAGGTTTTTTTATAGCTTCTCTTGTTCTTATACAAACCTTCTTTTTGACCAACCAATAATGTATTTGATTGTTACTTGTTTCAATCAAGACTCGTGCCATTTGTACAGGATCTACCAATGTCATGCCATGCCTAGAAACAGGGCTGATTTCATTCGACACTGGGTGATCAGGTACATTAATTGTACATTTTTGTCTGTATTTGTTATTTTTGGAAATTCTCATTTGGTTTTACATCTAACATTCATCATCACGAACTAAGACTTGGACAAGATTTAAAATTCATTCGTAAGCTGAGTTAAGAGGAAAAGCAAGGCAAGTTGGAATATATTATCCATCGTACTACTCTATAATTATTGAAAAAACAGTTCTAAACTATGTTTCTGCAATGCTTTCCTTAAATTTAGCATCTCTACCAATTGGGTTAAATTCACTCTTCCTCCTACCAAACATCCATGAAAAAGTATGTTCATGTTTTTTGGTTGGAGCTAATGATTTTGCTGCTCTTGCAGCAAACAATGATAGACAGAAGGCTTCCATCAAGATGGCTTGGTTATCGGAACGGTAACTTTCGGAGCCGTACTTGGAAAATTCTTTTTGGGAAATTTGGTGGCGGCAGTGGCTCTTGTTGTGACCCTCTTAATTGGGGAGATGATTAATGTGAGAAACACCATGATTTCCAAAGTCGGAGACGTGTGGTAGTAATGTTTAAGAACCAGCAGCGCTGCTACACCCTGCATCCCATCCTCTTCAAGCAGCTTGCATGCTCGTGGACGTGGCTAGCAATCTTGTATTATATATTCAATTGATATTTCTCTCACTTTTGCACCCAATTAAAGGGTAAAATTGTTTTTAAGTTTTCTTATAATTAAGCTGGTTTGATTAAATTTTAACTCAAATGAAAAGTTCCGTCCTGTTAAAAAAAAAATCAAATAAAGGTGAAGTTTTTTTAACCATTTTCATTCCATAACCAGAAATAGAGTCACAAAGATATTCATAAAAGTAATCCTATAAACTAATATGACTTGATGTGATTCGTCAGATTGTAAATTTATTTTTATTGTAAAGTAGATCTAACAGATCACATGAAACTACGTCAATTTGTGAGATTCCTTTTGTCTAATTTCTTTATGGCTATAGCACTTCTCTTCTATAATTACCTTCTGACAATGATATTTTAGAAAGTATTTGAAAATCACTCTAATTTATTTGTATCTATCCATTACCTTTAAACCTGATCCTTTATAAATTTAAAGATAATTTAGAGAGATCTAATATTGAAAGTTAGGAATCTTAATTTGTCAACACAAAGCACACATTCAAATGAAGGGAAACCCTAACGTTTCCTCAATGGTACTTTTTTTTTTTTTTCCGTTCTTTCTTGTTTTAGTGTAAATAGGATACCATGCATGTGGCAATTTTTTTTTGGAAATAATTTTAAAATAATATATATTATATTTATTATTAATAATATTTTAGGATTTATTTTTAAAAGTTATAAATTATTTTGAAAATTAAGGAAAG
Source organism: Pterocarya stenoptera (assembly GCA_003123785.1). Classification (NCBI taxonomy): domain Eukaryota; kingdom Viridiplantae; phylum Streptophyta; class Magnoliopsida; order Fagales; family Juglandaceae; genus Pterocarya; species Pterocarya stenoptera. Next base: position 32,927 of record QEOT01123832.1, read on the forward strand.
CTTATAAATTTATCCTGATCATGATTATAATAATTTGGGTCCACTATGTATAGTTGGAAAGTGGCTCAGTGGAGTATTGATCACCACTATGATGGTAGGATTTCAAACTACACCCTTGACAAGAATGGAGTCTTGAGATCCCTCCACTGCTATTCAAACGCAGTCTTAATCCTCTTTGTTGAGAGGATGACCCCTCCACACAGGCTTGGGCATGTGGCCTAGTATGCAGCCCCAGTCCACACGGGTCTATGGGCGTGCGGTCTGCTCAGCTAGCGCCTGGGCGTAGGCACAACTTTTGGCAAATAAAATGTCAAAAGTCGCATCAGTTGGATTTTGAATCCATGCAAGTACTTTGGTAGTGACCATCTTGGCATGAGGTATAATAAATGAGCGGTGTTAGGGACATAGCTGCAGCTCCCACTCGGTCTCTCGCTAATGTTAACTTATATGTTTTTTTTTTTATTTTCAACATATATTTTTTTAATATTTTTAAAAAATAAAAAAAAATCACATTTTTATTAAAAATTATTTTCTTAATCAAGAAATAAAAAAAATAAAATAAAAATCAAAAAAACAATCCCAGTAAGACTGGGAGCGGGAGATGTATCATTTCCCATAATAAATATAGAAAATGCTACAGCCCCCGCTCATGAGTCCCGCTTCCCCTTCCCGCTTGACGTGGCATGCTCTTGTCACATCTATTTTAATATTAAAAAAATAAATGTTAGGCATCTATTTTAATAAAAAAAAATGTAAAAAACGTTGCATTTCTTTTTTTCTTCTTCTTCTCTTCCGAAAACCTTCTTTCTTTTTTATCAGAACGCTTCATTTCTTTTTCCCGAAAAGCTTCTTTCTTTTTTGTTCTGGGCGAACTCAACCTTGGTTTCTTTTTTTTTTTTTTTTTTTTGGTTCTTCTTCTCTGAATTAGTTGGCTTTTGCTTGCAGTAAGTTCACCCTCAACAAAGCTATACTCCCTTTCCGTCAGTTTGAGTTACCATTGTTGATCCAAAAGCTTCTGAGCTAGTTTCAGTACAGTTGGTGTATAAATAACCTCTTGGATATCCGATCGAGACATAACATAATTGCAGTGGCTTGAATAGAAACTCCTTTCTATACTCTTCAATCTCTCCTCTTTTTCTTCCATTTGATTTTTACTCTTCTTTGGCCGTGAAGATGACCTTGCAATAGTTCAACAGCACACCATCTGTCACAAAGAAAATGAAGGTTTCACCAACATGTATATTATTCTTCTGTCCCAAAAAAAAAAAAAATACCCATTCTAGTGGCAAGTAACAATTTAAGATGCCAAAATGGTTTGCATGGGCAACATGCAGTACTAGTACAGCATATCATCCTCTCATTTTGTGAACCTCATCTCAATGTAGATGGTGGCTTCAATACCAATCGATTAATGAGAACCAATAGTGTCAACTATGATTTAATGCAGCTGATACCAAGGTGACACCAACAATATTGGCACATACGAAGTCCTTGTCCTCCATGTAGAACTCCACAAGGGACTTGGGAGACCCAATGGCCAGGGGAATCTTGAGGTGCTCGTTCCATATAGGATTATGAGAGTTGGCAATGATGTGTAGCACATGACGAATGCTGCAAAGCATCAATGGACATGATTCGGGGCCAAAGACCTATTGGGCAAGCACTGAGCCTCAATAATATTCAAAATGCTGCAAACCATTTTGGCATTTGGAATTGTTACTTGCCACCAGAATGGGTATTTTTTGGGGGGAGAGAAGAACAAAAGCCGACTGATTCAGAGAAGAGGAAGAACAAAAAAAAAAAGCTGAGGTTGAGTTCGCCCAGAACAAAAAGAAAGAAGCTTTTCGGGAGAGAAGAAGAAAAAAAAAAGAACTGAGGTGTTTCTGTAACTTTTTATTATTATTAAAATAGATGCCTGACATTTGTTTTTTTAATATTAAAATAGATTCACAGGGGCATGCCACATCAAGCGGGAAGGGGGAGCGAGATTCATGAGCGGGGGCTATAGCACCGCTCAATAAATATACCTATTCGGAACAGATGTTAGTGGAACGAAAAATCGTTCATATCATTTGTCCATCTATAAATAGATTTATTGGTCTACGAATTGAACAGTTCGCCAATTTCGAAATTCTCTCTCTCCCAGAAGTTTTCATTTCTTCAAAACTTTTTATTAGGATCTGTTCATTCTGCAAAGAACAGATTTCTAATCTCTTGGTTGAATAGTAAAATCTAAAAGTATTCGAAATCTAATTTCATGTATACATAATACAGTTAGACAAACAGACTTGTTCTAAATTTCATAGTAATAGAAATACATATCCTATAATTTCAAAATTTGTAATTTCAAAATATAAAACCATTTCAAAACAATAGGTGGCGTGATTGATTCGTCTTATTGTATATAAAATTACCATTACAAACTAGGTAGCTGCCGGAGATTCAAGGAAGGGATTCCACTGATCTTTATAATTGATGGGTTTAGTGAATTTATTAAACTGATTTATCCATTAATGCAGGAATTTGGTCAGAAGTAGTAAAATTTTCAATTTGTTTTCCAAAGTAGAAACCTTCACATATTTGAGTTTGGAGTCTCTGAGAATTCTCACATCATATTAGCCATTATAATATTTTTGACAAGATGAATTCTTTCTTGTACCATTTACCTGTGAATGGAATGATGGATGTTTTCCTTTGATCCATGGAGCACTGCCCTATGGTTTAATGTCTATATAAAGGTGACTAAACATGTTACTTGTTGTAAGATTCATTACAGTTACAAAAAGTTGGTATGGATAGTAAAATGAGATTAGATGATTTTATATGAGTTGAATAAAATTTTGTTAGAATATTATTTTTTAAAATTATTATTATTTTGGAGTTTGAAATAGTTGAATTGTTTATTATATTTTATGTAAAAATTTTAAAAAAATTGTAATGATGAGATAAAATAAAACCATCTCTAAATCCAAACAGTGTTGCAGGAGTGTGTTAATAAGCAGAATGGAAAATAAACCTTTTTTTATAAAAATTAAAAAATTTATTTTTAAGTCGTTGCATATAACACATATTAAATACTTATATGACATAATTTATTCATTTAAAAGATAAATTTAAAAATTTAAAATTTACAAATCAAATTTTACTATTTAAGTGATGTAGATGTTCTGCTCTATATACCTACTTGAAAATAAAAAAACTCTTTTATAAAATAAGGGATACTACTGTCACCAATCACTTTAAGATTTCGTTTAGATGTTAAGTGTATCTCATATTCTCTATAAATAAAAATAAAATAATTTGTTAATAATAATTAAATAATTTATAAATAGTAATAAATTACTTGTAAATAGAATAAAATAATTTAAAAATATAAAATAATTGCATAAATCAAGAGCTGGAAAAAGAAAAGCTAATATTGTCAAAGAAGTGAGCAAATCAAAGAGAGTCCAAAAGTGCGGCCAAATTACAATGATGGAATGGGACATGGCAAGGCCGTAGACATTGAAAATACATCACGAGTTGTTACAAAAAAGTAATATGGTGGTAGAGACCTGACCCCACAACGCCAAAACTAACGTTAATTTCCAACAAATAATGAAAGAGATTATTACCCCTTTTGTCCTATCTCTCTTTCCTTCTACTTTTTTTTTTTTCCTTGTTTGATTTCTTCGTTCAGAGGTCACATGGCATGCTCTCTCCACTGACACAACGCCTAATTTCTTCAGCCCTGCAGGTGGTCCATCACTACCCTCTTCGCACTTTCCTTCCAGTATTTACTTACCACACTGTATAAGCAGAACACACTTACCATCTTACTTTCCTCTGCTATCTCCCACTCTTCCTTCTTTCATTTCCTTTGATTTCTGCTATTTCATCCAAGAAAACATGGCCGAGGTTGCAGGCATACTTCTCTCCCCCTTCCTTCAAGTATTCTTTGAAAGAGTTGCTTCCCGCGAGTTCCTTGACTTCTTTCGAAGCCGAAAACTTGACCGTGGACTCTTAAAGAGGCTGGAGATAGTACTGTTGTCTGCGAATGTGGCGCTCGAAGATGCAGAGGAAATGCAATTTACAAAGCCTATGGTGAAAAAGTGGCTTGATGAGCTCAAAGATGTCGTCTATGATGCAGAAGATATCTTGGATGAGATTCAAACCGAAGTCTTGCGATGCAAGTTGGATGCTGAATTTCAAACTATTGCAACCAAGGTACGAAAAACCATCTCTACTTCTCTTAATCCTTTTGTCAGGGAGATAGAACCAAAGATAAAAGACGTACTCCAGACATTGGATCATCTAGTAAAACAGAAGGATGCTATAGGTTTGAAAGAAAGCGTTGGAGGGAAATCATCCGGAAGATCGTCCACTACTTCTTTGGTTAAAGAATCTGATATTTTTGGTAGGACTGATGATATGGAAGCAATAATTAGTTTGTTACTCTCAGATAACGTAAGTGGAAATGAGTTGTGTCTTATTGCTATTGTTGGCATGGGGGGACTTGGGAAGACAACCCTTGCCCAACTTGTGTACAACGATGACAGGATGGAGGGGCATTTTGATCTTAAAGCTTGGGTTTGTGTTTCCGATGATTTTGATGTGTTAAAGATGACGAAAACAATTTTAGAGAAACTTGGATTGTCAATTAACAGTGATACAAAGAGTCTAGATTGGCTTCAAGTTACACTACAGCAGAATCTGGAAGGGAAGAAATTTCTTCTTGTTTTAGATGATGTTTGGAATAAGAATTATGCAGAATGGGAGGCCCTAAGCAACCCCTTTAAATCTGGGGCAAAAGGGAGTAGGGTGATTGTAACCACACGGGAGAAACGTGTTGCGTCAATCATGCACTCTACTGCAATTTACGATCTAAAGAAATTACAAGAAGAAGATTGTTGGTCAATATTTTCAAAACATGCGTTTCATAATGGCAACAGTAATTCTCATCCAGAGTTGGAAGTAATTGGTAGACAGATTGTGAAAAGGTGTGAAGGCCTACCTTTAGCAGTCAAGACAATTGGAGCTCTCTTGTGGTCTGAACTAGACATCAGGGAGTGGAATAAGATAATGATGAGCGAAATATGGGACTTGCAGAGTGATATTATTCCTGCTCTAAGATTAAGCTACAAATATTTGCCCTTACATCTAAAGCATTGCTTTGCTTACTGTTCCATATTTCCTAAAGATTATGATTTTGAAAAAGAAGATTTAATCTTATTGTGGATGGCTGAAGGTTTCTTGCCACAAGCAAAAGACAAAGCAATGGAACAAATTGGTGATGATTACTTCGCTGATCTTGTATCAAGATCATTGTTCCAACAATCAAGTGGATATGCGCTAAAATTCGGAATGCATGATCTTGTCAACGACTTAGCAAGATTTGTATCTGGACAATTTACCTTCAGAATAGAGGGTGAAAATTCTCTCGAAATTGTGAACAAGACACGCCATTTGTCATTTCTCACAGAAAGTAGTGGTAATGTTGAAAAGTTTGGGGCACTTCATGAGGCAAAGGGGTTGCGAACTTTCCTACCAATACGTAATTATAGTATGCCAAGAGCTAAAGAACTTGTGCATGGTTTGCTGCCAATGCTAAGATCCTTACGAGTTCTTATTCTACCCCATTCTCAAAATTTGACCAAATTGCCCGATTCAATTGGCAAAATGAAACATCTACGGCATTTGGATGTTTCTTGGACTTCAATTAGGAAACTACCTGATTCCATATGCAAGTTGTGCAATTTGCAGACTTTGAAAATATCGTCATGTCACAAGCTTAATATATTACCAAGAGATATTCATAAACTCACTAATTTGCGTCATCTTGATTTCCGTTTTACTCCCATAAAGGAGATGCCAGTACAATTGGGTAGACTATGTTGTCTTCAAACTTTGACTAAATTTATTGTTAGTAAACAAAGTGGAGCGGGCATAGGAGAGCTGAGGAAACTGGCAAATCTTGGGGGGAAGCTCCTCATTTCGGATCTCCAAAATGTTGTATCTCCTATAGGTGCTTTGGTTGCAAGCTTGAATGATAAAAAGTATTTGGAGGAGTTGAGGTTAGAATGGAATGATGATGATAATAATATTTCAGAAAGTCAAAGCGCCGTATTGGACAATCTCCAGCCCCATGCAAACTTGAAAAGTCTCTCTATCATCGGCTATGGTGGTAAAAAATTTCCGGACTGGATCGGGCATCATTCATTTTCTAATATAGCATCTCTTTATCTATTTAAGTGCAAGCATTGCTCTGTCTTGCCACCACTTGGACAGCTACCTTCTCTGCAGTCCCTCTCTATTGCTCAGTTTGATGGAATTGATGCCTTGGGTCGAGACTTTTATGGAAATTCTTCTTCAATGAAACCATTTGGAGCCTTGAAAGTTTTGAAGTTTATAGACATGCCGAAGCTGGAGAAATGGTATGCTTTTGGTGCTGAAAATGAAGGTGGAGTTTTTACTCATCTTGAAGAGCTTCAGATTGTTAACTGCCCCAAGTTAACAGGAGAGTTGCCCATCCATCCTTCTTCTTTATCTAGACTTGTGATAAATAAATGTCCACTGTTGGTGACTTCACTTCCTAGTGCTGCTACTCTACGTCAACTGGAGATAAGAGATTGTAATGAGGCTCTCTTCAAGGAATTGCCAACGGGATTGCAGAAACTTGCAATCGAAGGATTTGATACTCTAGAGTCCGTACCGAAGAGATTGATGGACTTCAGCAGTTGTCTGGAACGGTTAGAAATTAGTGGTTGTCACTCACTTACATCGCTGTCCAGCGGTGGTTTACCTTCTACATTAAAAAGCCTTACGATCAAAGGTTGTAGGAAGTTAGAGCTTCCAATGGACTGGAACTATTCTTCCCTCGAAAGATTGCGGTTAGAAAATTGTTGTGATTCTCTAGAGTCCTTTCCACTAAACTTATTCTTGAATCTGAAATCCATCGATCTAAATGGATGTAGGAATCTGGAGTCTCTTAATGTTCCGCAACAAGTTGAACTTGATTTTGTGGCCTTGTCATCACTGCTAATAAGAAATTGTCCTAATTTTGTATCATTTCCCAATGGAGGATTGAGTGCCCCAAAACTTAGAAATTTTCAGGTCACCAATTGTCGGAGTCTAACATCACTACCTGACAAGATGCACATACTCTTTCCTTCTCTTTGGCAGTTGTATTTAGAGAACTGTCCAGAAGTTGAGTCATTCCCTGAAGGAGGCTTGGCTTCCAAACTGACTTATATTGACATCATAGACTGTGACAAACTCTTCGCCAATAGAAGGGATTGGGGATTGCAGAATCTGCCCTCCATTCGAGTCATTACTATCCAAGGCAATTGTAAAGATGTGGAGTCCTTTCCGGAGGCAGGATTGCTTCCTGCGAATTTGGTTTCTCTTGACATCGGTAAATTTCCAAATATGAAATCTTTGGACTATAAGGCCCTTCGACACCTCACCTCTCTTGATCGATTGTGGATCAGTTCCTGCCCTATGTTGAAGTTTATGCAAGAAGAAAGGTTGCCTGCCTCGATTTCTACTCTAGGGATCAACCAATGTGCTTTGTTGGAGAAACAATTACAAAGCAGAAAAGGAAAAGTATGGCGCAAGATTGCTGCTCCCATCCCCCGCATTAAGATTAATGGTACATTGATTTGACAAAAATACAAGTCTAGCAAGAGTCCCCAATTTCAGTTATATCATCCACAACAAAAATGGACGACAACAAAGGTATGTGCAGCTTTAACTATATTAACTAAGATTGTTTTAGGTTTGCTTTAAAACTATCTCAAGAGTGAAACAGAATGCTTTGCCGTTGTCTCCTCCCTCGAATTGATTTTTTCAGAAAAGATTATTGAAGTTTGTTGAGTCTCTGTCATGTCATCGCTAGATACTAATGTGAAGTTTGTATAAAGCTGCAGGTTTGTTCCAGTGATACATGTTTCTAGACATCTCCTTTTGGATGTTCTTCCTTAATTCCTTAAAACGGTCAGCTGCCATTGGCAATAACTGGCGTCATGTGCTTGGAATCAAATTGTGTATCCACATGGGGATCGTGTCTTAAGAAGAGTCCTATCTTCTGTTATTGAGCAGGGAGTTGCAATGTAAATTCCCCAGAACCTGAACTTGTTGGTAGAACAGAAAGACAAACACAAGTAATTGAATGATTGACCTCAGGTACTAACTTCTTTGCAATATTAATTGTTAGATGACTAGCTGATTGTTTCATCAATCATTTTCCTTTATTTTTATTTCAAAATTGCATTAAGTTTCTCACATATGATCAAACCCTTCAAAATTCAGTATTCATAATAAAAAAAAATCCTCTAAAAAGGGGGGGCAATGGTGACCTCTGTGACCCATGGCACCCTCCGCTGCATGAAAGGGCGAAATTCACCCTCCGCAGCGTGGGTGTGTTTCACAGGGCAAAGGTCCTTATTATTATTATTTTTTATATATATATGATTAGAATTTTTTTTTTTTTTGGAACATTCTTTTTCTATCTATGGTACCACGCGGACATGAGTTAACGACTAAAGACGTGTTGCAATTCTTTGTGTTGAGACGTGGACATGAGTTATCGCCTTTGCTGCAATTCTATTGGCTTAGACATGATGATGAATGATGCACATTTTGAATTATAAATAAAAGATGTTCGGAATGATCATTTTAGTTAAAAATGCAAAATCCAAGGACCAAATTCAATGCTTTCAAAACAATGAGATTATCTTTTAAAAAAAAAATTGAAAGAAAGCCGAGAATTTAAGCCCCATATGCTTTGGCAGCAAATGCTTCTCATTTGCCAGAAAGTTTGGCCTCGTTTTCAGAACTGTATATAAACAGACGAATACGTTGATACTTAGGGCTGCAACCCGGCCCGGTACAACCAGATTTACACCCGACCCGTCCGACTCAATTTAAGGTGGCAAACCGAATTGACCCGACCCGAGAAATAGACTCGGTCCGTATGACCCGACCTTTACTCAACTTGATACGCTTAGAGAGGCCTTGAAAAAAGTTTGAAAGGACGTGGGATACGCAATACAAGCCTCCAGATTTACACTTCGCCTCAAGGATTGGTACATTTATCTCCGCAACATGCCTTCAGGACTCGCTAAATTGCACGCCCAAGAACCAACGAGGTGAACTACAAAAGAAATTTTGACACTAACAAGACAAGCCGCCACTGAGCAAAAGTGTCCCCGAAACTTGTGTATGCATGCAAAGAGGGTACATACCAAGCATTCCGGAAAGGTCAACAATTGCACCCATTAGGCTACGCAGAAGTGGATGAAAATCAAATATTTCGAAACCTTCCAAGTTTTGCAAGATATGCCACAATTCAAATCCTATGAGCAACATTTAACTTAAAAGTACACAAAGATGATCAAGCCTTCCTATCAAACAAGATGGTTTCTACATTAACCCATAGTTTAAAAGGCAAACTTTGAGTCGTCTAATCTCTAACTCTGTACAAACAGCCATATGAAAGAAGGGTGGGATGAAGCACTGGAAACCTTTTGAGAAGCCACAACATGGCCCACTCATCATCTCTTCCCCACTCTTTCATCCATGTCACATGCATAATATAAAAGCCAAGAATGATTTGCCGCCTGGCATACAAATTGCCAAGAATGCTATCAACAGATACACAGGAAATACATCCTGTTCCATCAGGGTGGGGTCTAATCCTCCATATTGACACCCAACTTCTGCAGGCATTCATTGTATGGCAAGACGCCTTTGTGAGGACTGCTTAGAAGAGATGCTTCCCCATTGCTGGCCTGAACAGTCTCCTTCCTCACCTCTTTCACCAGCATGCAGATATGATGAGGCCTTCAAGCCGTTGTGATTTTGGTAGTGGTCACCACCATTTACATAATTTTGAGCTTCAGATGCATCATGCCTCCCTCCCTGTTGCCCATGGGAGGAATTCCATGTTTCGGCAGAATCAGTGAGCAACGGTTCCGAACCAGATGAACTTGCAGACTGTGATGAGAGAGCTGGCCCAGAACCTATGCCCTTTTCTTTGGCTTCATGGTTTGAAGCATCAACATCACCTTTCTTTGCAAACCGTCCTCCGCTCCCCCTAGCCCTTCTCATAGCATGCTGGTGCCGAGATTCATGGAGATACGGCTGAAGAATATGGGCAAATCAACAAGATATCATAGAGATGGAGCTCAAATTCCACATATGCCAAAACATTATTTCATGACCATGGAAACTCAAATTGCACATAAACCGATACATTCAAGTCAAGACAGTCTTTGCAGTTTTAAGTTGAATTTATTTATCTCTATACAACGTTATCGTACAGATACGTACAACACCAGAAACAACCAAAGTATGCATCATATATCAAAAGGCCAGAGGTATAAAATTTGTACTTACCTTTTTATCCATCTCTGTGAAACTTACACTAACATGGAAAGTTCAGAGCACCAATAATAGAGAGCATATCAATACACTTATATTGCAAGAGAATAAGAAATGTTCCTCCTCAATTGCACATTTTTTCCTTCTTAATTCAGATACTTATCATGAGATGAAGTACCATCAACTAAGGAAGCAGTATAACGTCAGAAAATAATTAAAGCTGAAGCTGCAACCTTCCTGAGTAAGAAAATTGCACCAAAACTGAAAAAGAAAATTATACCAAACAGCTGAATAAGGCACAAATTTTGTACCTTTCTAGCCTTTATCAACTTCTTTTCAAGCTCAGCTTTAGCACGTGCCTGTCTCCGCCTCAGAATACCTTGGTACTGTTTGGCATTCACATAAACAGGCTCTTGTGCCATCTCGAGGGGCAAAGGCATTCTAGCATGAGGCATTCCAAGAAAAGGAGGATAACCCTGACCAAGACCATTCCACATAGTAGCAAATTAGTCAAGAGAGAGATTTATATCATGGCCAACGAATTATTTACATGAAGTTTATAAATCCACCAAAAAGAGCGCACTAAAAGCAAACCACCTTATATCACAGAAAATTATTTCTATTCTCCTTATCATTGTTGTTGCCATTTGGTAGTTGTTGCATAAGCATGGAAAAAGTGTCCTTGAAAAGGAAAATAGTATGGAAGACCACAAAAGATAAATATTAAGCATATAAATTATCCTGATGCTGCTAAGTCAACCATAGATCTGCGGACAAGTAATGTGAAACAGAAAACCACCCATGAAGAGAGTTCCAGAGCTTTGCAGGTTGATTACCAAAATTAGTTACATATCCTTAAATGATGGCAGGGTCTAAATTAGTGACAATCTTTTTTTCTTTTTCTTTTTATAAGTAAATTAGTGACAATCTTAAAGGACAGCAGGTTATCATCTAGGGATTTAACCAGGTTAGAGTATCAAGATAAACTAATAAGAAAGTCGCCTCTAGAAAGGATGACACCAAGATGATTCACTCCCCTTACGCCCAAATAAGATCATGATCACCGTCTGCATTGCATTTTCTCTAACCAGTGGGCATAGACTGACTCTAACTATGACAGATGAGTCCAAGTATTAGAAAATGCAGACCCAAGAAAATAAGACACTTTAAATCCTGTGTATAGGGAAAAAGGACTTCAATTCTCCTGACCAAGCATGCAGATATAAAATAAATGAGCATTTCCCACCCTAATCAATTTAATCCCAGCCCCAACTCTGCCTACAAATTTATATAAGAAATGAAAGAGAAGAAAGAAAAAAATAATGGAAAGAATAATAGGAATCAGTGAAACAACACCTCTCTCATATAGATCCACCAAATGAATGTACAGGCCAAAGATTTCAGACAAATGATTTACTGACCATAACTTTCAGTACAGTAAAAGTTCCAAATGAATTTTTTTTTTTATAAGTAAAAGTTCCAAATGAATTGTGGATCCAATAATTACAAATCAAAATTTAACGGTTTAAAGGAAAAAATCTAGTTTTTGCATAGTTAAGAAATTGAGATAATGCTTTCCAATGGTCGTCCCAAAATCTAAAGGAGCAATGAGAAAACTCAATAAACTGTTAAAAGGACATATTAGGCCAGTCACCCTCAGCTTCCCCGAAGATGAACTGTATGGGTCTGTTAGCTCTTTTCCAGTTTGGTGATATATATACTCTCATTAAATGTCCAGATCATTACCAAACTACAGAGTAAAAATTATTTAGGAAACTCACGAGCCAAGCTCGATATTCTTATCCAAAGAGCCACAAAATCTATGAACCTGTTAGGTCAATATTGTATAGATAGTCCCTGACCTCAGTTCAAAACCGATGAACAGCCAGAACACTACCTTACCTCCAACCACTTTCTTAGTATGACACCTGAAGCTTAAAAACTGAAGTTAAGGGAGAGAGAGCAAAAAAAATGGAACCAGTGGATACCTGTTAAGTTTTCCAGTTTAATTGGATTGCCAAAAAAAATCTGAAAAAGATAACCGATCCCATATTTGAAGCTCCTTAGCAAGAAGAGGAAAGTACAAAATTTTCAAAAACCAACCATCGAATGGAACATAACATTATAGCAATCAAGTTTGTAAGAATACTTAATCCATGCAACATGATAAACCTCTTCAGAGCATCATCTTGTAAAAGCAAAGATAAGCGTAGTTTGCCCTTAAAAACCAAAAAGAAATCATCACCTGATGACAAATAATCACGAGTAAACTTACATAAGGTTGATGCCCATAAGCTGCCATCATTCCCCCGTAATATGGATCCTGATATGGATTTGATGCACATGCCTGCAAAAAAATTGCAAAAAATCTAGGAAATCCTTCAGCACCAACAGCACAAAAGTTCGGGTTGTCTAATTTTACACATTAAACAGAATCTTAAGCCCAAAAAGATCTTCTTTTGCAGGGGGAGGGGTTCAGAATGAATACACTTACAATTGAGTGACCAACAAGTTCAAGCTGTGCAGGTTGTGTAAGGCATTCATCACGGATAGAAGGTGCAGTTGACGTAACATGCTGCACATTTTGGTGTTCTTGTCCATAATTTCCTGCTGAAACAAGAATTTAAATTATTAATATTTTGATAGATAATATAAATTATATTTTAATATCTGGAGAACTGGCCGTATCCTCCAAAGATGATGACACAATATTGCACATCTCAATAACGTGTCAAGCTCATAAATTAGAAAATTGTAATAATCGGTTTGTTTATAACATAATTTTCTATAGTTCTGTCTAACGATATTATTTTTCTTAGTATAACCATTAGAAGCACCTGATCGTGAATACGTAGTATTTTGTGATTCTTTGGTGGCATCGTCGTCTTCCTCATTCAGTTCATTATTTGACAGTGAATGACCATCATTGGAATCTGAACGAGCATTTGGGCATTCCAAAGACGATGAATTGGATACGTTCCCCCCTGTCACAGCCGGGGAGATGGGATTGTACCCAATGTTCCGCCACCAAGGTTCAGGATAGACGCTTGACGGCGGAATGGCATGTGAACCAGGGTCTAGCCGATTTGCATTTTCTGACTTTGACTGCATACCTTCCGAATTCCTTATAGAAGTATAGGTCCCTTTATTCCCTGTACAAATGTGGATAGAAAATAGCCCCAAGTCAGCACACAAAACAGAGACACAGGAAACGGGATCTTAAATTAATCTAAGCACCATGGCCGTCCAACTAAAAAGAAAAAGAACTCCTTTGCCAAATAACCACGAAAACTCTCGTTCTATGGTCTCTTCAGATTCTGGATCTTCTGGATAAATTCACCAAATACTCTCAGCGACCAAACATAGCATAAGATCAAATCTTTTCACACAAATAGCACCAGGCAATTTACGATCACACCGTCAAGTTTAAATTCGTCAACTCCCAGTCATGTAAACTCAAATTGATTTTCAGAATACAATCACGCTTGAAAATCTCAATTTCCCCCCATTCCCATAAACAGAGCAAACCCCAATTTCCCACATGCAAACAATCTCTTGATTTCAATTTCATGCTTCCATTCCAGACTCCTCAAAAAGCCCATCACATATCCCAAAAACCAAACAAAACCCAGTAAAAAATTAAACAATTTCGACTAAAATCCAAAATTCCCGATAACTCGAGAAACCAAACCCAAAATCAAAAATTCAATTGCGTCTAAAAAAATTGAGGAAATTGAAAAACCTCAAAAGTAGTTAAGGGAGAATCTAATAACTTACTTGCTCTGGGGCAGAAACAAAACCCTAGATTTTTGGTAATCGAGAGAATCCAAAGGGTCAATCTAATTTCTCTGCAGTTCTCTTCACACTGTGAGAAATTCTAACAGTGATGGAAGGCCTTCCCTATAAAACTTCCTCGAGGCCCAAAAAAAGGCGCTGATTGCGTCACCAAGGCTGCGTCACTAATCCAGGGCCCACATCGGTTAAAACTGTTTACTGATCCGACACGTGGAAGGATACTGACCCGGTACTTGCTGATCCGGTTTTTTATTGGTTTCTGCGGTTGGCAATTGGCTTGGAAATGGGGTGAAACGGCGAAAGCAGGTTACCGGTTGAAAAGCGAGGGCGCGGAAGGAATAGAGGGCCGCATGGGTGAGATTAGCAGAGGCTTTGGTGGAAAAATAAAAATAAGAAAATAAATTTGAACCCCACGTGACACGCACTTGACTGGCAAAGTCCGGTAAACGCGTGGCCCTAGGGTGGGGACCATTCCAGTAGCGAAGTGACAGCCGCGTCCGTCCAAAACATATCCCTCAAATTTCTTCTATCCGGTTTATTAAATTATTGTCGTATATTCTTCTATTAAAGAAAATTATCAATTACAGCTCTTTTCATGACTATTTTATAAATTTTAAAAATTAAAATTCAATTTAATAACATAAATTAGAGTAAGATTTTGTTGGATGGGATAAGAACTTCGTTACCAGACTTAATAATTTTTTTTCTATCTATTATTTATTTCAAGGTCTTGTTTATTTTTATAATTTTTTTTATTTATCTCATCTCAATTTATATAATTTTTTTAATTTTTTTAAATTTTTATATAAAATAAAATAAATAATTTTATATTCTTAAATTTTAAAATAAAAATAATATTAAAAATATATATTCTAATAATATTTTATTTAATTTTTAATTTTAATCTCAATTCAAATTTTTACGCTTTCTAATTATTTATTATAATTATGTTTGATGATGAACCTCATCCATTCTTTTTATTATATATTTTTTAATAGAAGAGGGAGTACTTATTCTGTGAGGTTAACACTTGCAATTTAAATTGTTTTTCTTGCATTTCAATTAACATGCACCTGACACGTGGACAGTAACGTACGAGATTCAAATAAATATTGAATATATTTTATTTTATCTAAGATTCCAAAGAGGATAAGCACAAGCACTCGGAACCTTCTTCTACCTTATCGCCCTTTTAAACCACCTTTTGAAAATTCTCTTACCTTAATTAACACTTTATCCCAATCCACGAAAGTTATATCCAAAGTTGTATACTTGAGAATTGCTATGAGAGAATCTTACTTCATATATCTCAACTTAATTAATATGTAATTTATTATTTTTATTTTTATATTTAAAAACACGCATATTTAAATATTAAGATGACGTTTACATATTGAGATGATCTCAAATGACATGTAAATAGTAATGAATAATAGTAAAAAAGTAATGAATAGTTTATAAATAATAGTGAACTGTTTATGAATAAGAGCGAATTACCAAAAACAGTCAAAGATAGAAGGACAAAAAAAACAAATGTAAAATTTATATAAATATGTATGCATATATATATTTATAGGAAAATGCTAGTAGAGCTATTTAAACTTACCGCTCATGTATTTTAATTTTTTACTTAATGATTAAGAAAATAATTATTAGTAAAATTATATATTTTTTTTCTTAATGATTAAAAATGTTAAAACAATACTTGAAAGAAAATCAAAACAAAAAGAACAATAAATTTATAACTAGTAGTATGCCCAGCGGTAAACGCTGGGCGGCCCACTCGCACCATATATAAATATATATTTATATATATATATTATCCCCTACCATAAGCATGTATTTGTTGACTTTATGTACCATTTACATATGTTCTTTCGGCTAACCACCATATATATATTTTTAGTGATTATTGACTCATGGATATAGTAAAGTGTTATAATGTCTTTTTTACTCATTATTAGAAAAAAAAAAAAGCATTTATAAAAGCAAGCTACAAATTTGGTATAATTTGATATAGTACGTTATATCTACTTTACAATATCTAACATATCATATGAAATCACGTCAATTTGTGAGTTTATTTTTATAAAATTTCTTTGTGATTGTAACACGTCTCTTAAGATAATGAATTTTGCATTTTTTTGAAATAATTGGAGCCTTGAAGATTTATATGGATACCATTCATCCTAAAGAATGAAAGTTATTTACTTAGATAAAAATTTCTTGTAAGGAAAGAGTAATTGATGCTAAATTATTTACAATAATATGGTAAGCTATTTCATTGAATAAGACTTGGTAAATGAGGTGAGGTTGTAGAGCCTATAACTTTTGCAAAAACCTACTAAGTTTTGTCTCAAACTTTATTTTTGTAAAAAATTCTCCAACTTTTTCTCACATCTCAATATCAAACATGTACTTTATAAAGGAGGAGACCGGTCTGGTTGGTTGGGTTTGGGCCGGAAAATAGCATGGTTGGGCATAGGATTCGGTTCTGTTAGTTGGGTCCAGCCTTTAGTTGAGTAATGGATTTTGTTCCTAAATTAATTACAATATTCAATAAGAAAAATTTTTTAGTCTGATAACTATAATTAATCCATTTCACTTTATATATTTTTAAAAAATAAAGATTCATTATTTATTACCTTTAACAATTTGATAAGAACGAGTTAAAGCTGAGGAATGGGTGTAAATAATTGAATTTGGCTAGATATCTATGAATTTGGATTAGAAAATGTAAACATGATGACCATATAACAAATTTAGGGCTCGTATGGATATTGGAGGCATCTTAGTGCAGTTTATTTTTAGACTGTACTCAACATCCAAACACACATTTTTTTTTCACTGAGTGCAGTTTAATTTTGAGCTCTATGGGACCCACAACTGGCGGCCTTTAACTTTTCTTTCACATGATCTTGTACAATTGCAAACTCCCATAAATAAAAAAAGAAAACAAAATCAATTCAATAGAAAATCCCTAGAAACGAAAACTCCAGTGCCGGCTTTTATGTTTTTTTTTTTTTTGTTTAAAGGGTTGCACTGGCTATCTCATGTCAGGTAAACAGTGGTGGGACCCATATATTTTACAAATTCTCGTAAATATATCTAAACTCATTTTAACATTCAAACACATCTAAACTCATTTTAGGTGGGTCCTACAAAACTCACTCCACTATCTCAACTCCCTACTATTCATAAAAAATTCAGCTCAATATTGAAATGCAGCCTTAATCATGAAGAATGCATCGGGTTTGGAGTGCAATTTGTCGTATGCCTTGCATGTTGGTGCCTTTCCTTGAGTACTTTTTTTTGGTGTGAAGTCTAACTTGATTCGCTTGATTCTTAATTTCTATAGACGTGTGGTTTGTCGGATGGAGAATATAAACGAGATGATCCTAAATTTCAAGTTCTTATCCAAACTTTAAGGGCCTAAAATGAAATATATATATATATATACATATATACACACACACATAAAATGTGTCTTAAAAACATTACTATTTTTTATGTGGATTTTTTAAGTAGTATTGTCCATAAATGTCATACTTTATATATTTATCCTATCATCTGAAGTCTTCAATTTAAGTAAGAATTTTTGAAGATCCACTGTGTTGACACGTTGCTTCTTGTGGTTGTATAATATCGACGGCCAAAGAGTTTTATGGTGGGTCATGTGTTGCTTGGAGGAGGCGGGAAAGGCCATAGATCATTCTTTTTTATTTTTTCTTTTTCTTTTTATTTTTTTTTAATTTTTTTTTATCATAGTTGATGAGAAACGAACTTAGAAAAACCTTTATCCAGAATGATTACAGCAACTTGGGTGGGAAAGGGAGTAAGGAGGCCGATGGACACGTTATAGTGGGGATGGGGGTTGTGGTCCCATAGAGAAAAGCTTAAAGGGAAGAGATGGACTGTGTTTTTTCCTCGCAAAGTTGTTTGATTCAATCTGCCACTTCCAATTTTCCAAAAACAAAAACAAAACATACTCCTTTTGTTTAGGCTTTTAGAACATGTGATGTACTCAACTTGGAAATCCATGCATGCGGGCAGCTTCTTGATCGACTCGTTAAATGAATTTGTAAGCAAGTCCATTGAGTTAAAAGAAAAGAGATGCAGAAACAGCAAATGGTTGAGGCCTATAAGGATTCAACTGTCAATAACTGATGGCTTCAGTCCATTTAAGTGGGTTGAAATATGCAAAAGTTTTCCTAGCACCTTGTATATTGGTATAGGTTAAGAGTTATAAACTTCACTTGCGTAATAATCTTCTATTTGGTGTTTACTTGTCATGACTCTCTCAATCCCAAAAACTAGATTAAAAGATGAGGCTTTTCCTCACATTCATAAACTAACCACTAGCCTCTTCCTAGAGCTGGCTCAATAGGTTTGGGGGCCTAAGGCTAAGATTTTTATTGAGATTTTTTTTTTTAAGTAAAATTAAATAAAATTATTTTAATTTTAATTTTTACCCTCCATTTTTATTTAAAAATAATTCCAATCATTTGCCAAGTAAAATTACTGACATTTTCAACTAATAACCGACTTAATTGTTATTAGAAAATTGACGATTTAAAGAGGATTTTATCAAATATAGTTTTATAAGACGAGCTTTAGATTCTTAGGGGCCATTTGGGAACACAATTATTTTTAGGTATTCTCAAATATTCTCAAATTTAACTTTTTCTCTTTCATTTCTCAAAATCTTAAAAAACATTTTAACTCAAAAGCCCTAAAAGAGCCCTAAAAGCAATTATAATCATTATTGTTAATAAAGTTCTATAAATACACATTTGGGAAAAAGTAGGCCCTTGCCTTTTTAAAGGATCATACAAAAAGAAATTATGAACACTCAAAAATTTGATTTTGCTATTTATAATTTTTACATTATATATTAATTTAATAATGACAAAAGAGAAGTGTATTATTAGAAGGAGATTACTTGAAATAATATTATGTGATACTTTTAATAATGATATAATGTCTATTTAATACTTTTGAAGTTCTCTTATTGGGTTAATTAATTTTTTTAATTAGATATTTTTTTTCTTTTAAAAAAATTATACTTAAGACTTTTTTTGGGGGCCCATCTTCTAGTAGGGGTTTTAGGCAATTGCCTAATTCGTCTAATAGAAGAGCCGGCCCTCCCTCTTCCACAGGATAACCCAGCAATCTCCTCCTCACAAATTGGGCCCTAGGTCAAAACAAAGCTAACCCATTTCTTCTGCAGACTGTTGAGCCAAAACTATTGTTAAACTCGGTCTTTGATATCGGTGTTGAGTGGTCATGAACTCTCTCAAATCCAAAAAGTAGTTCAAAAAATGAAACTTTCTCTCACACTTATAACCTGACTATCGGCCCATTTCACAAAGATAGAGATAACCCAACACTGGGAACTTGCCACTCTTAGGGCCCAGCAGAGCCCATAATTGCTGGCGTGTATGGAATGGGTGACACAATGAAGGGCTCCATCACTACATTGTGTTTAACATTGCAAAGAAAGAATAGGAGACGTTAATGCCTTGACATCTCAACAACCATATATATTTTTGTCTCACATAATAACAAAAAGATATGATAGAAGTGCAGATTACTCCAACAATCATACAAGAAAAATCCTACTTTCTTCATTTGCAAGCCCACATCAAAGTTTTTTTTGACCATTTTAAACTCCACTTCTTTCTACATTTACACAGCATTAGTCATTTTTTTAAGAGCAATGGTACACAACCTCTTCAACCTCCACACATTATATTTTTTAAAATTTTTAAATTTTGTAATATTTTTAGTTGTTCTTTTTAAACTAATTCAATTCTTCTATTCATTATTCATATATTAAATATTTGATAAAAGAAAAAAATAATAAAAATTAAAAAAAGTATGGTGTGTAGAGGTTGTGTAAATAGTAAGAAGTTGTATAGATTTTTTAGCGTCGTTTGAATTCACAAACCTCCTTAACTTATTTCAACTCATCTCATTTTCATCATTACAACTTTTACAAATTTCTACACAAAATATAATAAACAATTCAACTTTTTCAAATCTCAAAATAAATTTTCTAAATTTCTATACAAAATATAATAAACAATTTAATTTTTTTAAATCTCAAAATAATAATAATATTAAAAAATATTATTCTAAAAATATTATTTTATACTATTTACAAACTATCTCCACTTATTTTAACTCATATCTAAATCCAAATGACATTTACAAGCATGCTTGGATTTTGTGCCTTCAAAGTAAACAATGAAGCTTTAAGTGAACGACTAGTGAATGACTCGGTTGGAGTTTGGGTTAGGATTAGAAAAAGAAAGCAAAACAAAGAGGGTGCTTAATTACAAGCTGCTAAATTTTTTTTTTAATGAAAAATGTTAGATTCACCGACAATATTTGGGTGCCATTGGGTCTTGATAATTTTTTTTTTATTTAATGATTAAGGAAGTATTTTTTAGTGATATTATGAATTTTTTTTTAAAATATTTAAGAATATAAAATAAATAAAAATAAAAATAATTTTTATTCACACCATTCTACATCTACTCTTTTTTTTATTAAAAGTAATGTTAAAGAACAACTATTGTAGCAGTGCACATAGATTTTATTGTTGGTTATGGTATACCTAAGTATCACATATAGCCCTAGTGCCTACTCGGGGATAGTTTTTGTACCTTTTCAAGGTTTATATGATAGTGGCCACTAGCTAGCTGGGTGTTGGCTGTTGGGGATAGGGTCTAAGAAAAAATCAACCAGATCGGATCGGGTTGAATAAGTGGGTTCTGTCTGGTTTGTAATTGGTCTAGTATTAACTTTTAAAAACGAAAATCGATCCTAAATTGGTGTGGTATTGATTTTCATACTTTAAAAATCGGTTTAAATCAAACTAGACTGGTACATATAGATTTTTAATTTTATATTATTATTATATATATTATATGCTACATTTTTAATTAATATAACATGAAATTCTAATCTTATTATTCAAGTCTATTAATCTTATAACATAATATTAATATACTAGTATAATTAGACACTAATTATACTATTTTAATCTTATTATTCAATTTTATTAATCTCACTAATAATTTAGACACTTCTTATATTAGTTTCTATTTTGGTGATGAATCGGTCCATATCGGTTCTTAAATTTCTAAAATCGGTATATACCGGTTCAGTTTCAAAATTTCTCTAAAATCGAACTGAACCAGACCGGTTACACTCCTAGTTGGGGGGTTCGTTTTGTTTTTATTTTTATCTTTTGCTGTGTAAAAGAGTAGGATGGGGCGGGGATACCAAAGCTGTTTCGTTTCTAGAAAGAGAAACTTCATCTAGAAAAGCTATTCATCATTTTTTAGTGTTGCCACCTCCTCTTTATTCCTTTTCTAGTACTGATCTATGTATACGTTTTCATGTTAATATTTTTTTATCTCTCCTTTCCACCAGTTCAATTTTGGTTAGATTTACAACACTTCGACGACCGACTATCGACACGCGCCTCGCCATGCAAGTCCCCAACTGCCGATCTACCTGGATGAAGCGGAACCACAGCGAAAATCTTGGCGCATGACACTCACATGTGGCTTGTTCCACACGTGGCCATCGCGCACTGCCGTGCCATAACACGCCCGTCGGCTACACATCCCGCACCAATAGATTCTTCATCTCAAGATTTTTCAGATCTACCAACCCCATGTCACAATCAGTAGCACGTGGTCTCCACGCGCCACCACAAGTGCGCGTGAAGAAACTTGTCCCATCGCAGTTTAGCCCATCCGATGCCAATCTTCCTATATGTTTATGCTTTCTCTAACCATGATCTTGAGAAATGGAGTATAAGTCTTTTCAAGAAACTTCTCAAAATAACAAATTTCAGTGTACCTTCAACTTCCACCACCTCCAATGGTGGCTTCATAGTTAGCACAACTGTGCAAGCTATAAAAGATTGTCATTTAAGACAGCATCCTCTTTGTAGGGTATGGGTGAGGACCAAGTATTTGACCCTAAACCTGTTCTTATTTCACTTTTGCATTGTAATTGTTGCAATGGGGTGTTTGTTGGGGAACCTCACTTCCTCCTCATGTATCTCATTTTCATTACCTGAATGATATATTTGCTTGCTTGCTTAGGAGAAACAAAAGAGTAGAATGGGGCAAATGGAGATGGCCTTCAATTCCTACTTAAGCGTGACCATATTAACAACATACTCGTTGGGAATTGAACAGAAGGAGACTAGACAAAGGCAAGCCGCAAACGCTCGGTCAAGTTAAGTTAGAGTCATAGCCTAGACCTCAATCCTACTAGGAAATTGAATGAATAATAAGGTGACTAATACTGATATTATAATGTGAATGCATATTCAAATTTAAATTTAGGATCTAGTATATGTCAAGCTACATGCAAGATGTAATCCAAGAACCATTAAGCCACTATTTTTAGAGGTTTCTTAGCTTGGAAACTTTCTACTGAAGGTTTTAATCATAGAATTAGAGGTGCAACTAGTTTGACAATATCGATTTATCGCCTGAATCAAAGCAAACCGAACAATATGAATTCGAAACCCGACCCTAAAAATATTTGTGCTAAAATTAAGAGTTTGGATTGGAACTACACAAGGTCTGATCAGGTTTCAAATTTACCTTTCATAAATGCATGGTTAATTGTGATGAGAGCTCCTTTATGTAGATTGCTAGGATATATAACTTCATTTGTATTGCTAAAGTGTAGCAAAAGAAGGGACAATACTGCTTCAGTGCTCTAATGGTTTCATCTGATCGATCCGTTAGATCTACTTTATAATAAAAATAACTTTACAATCTGACGAATCACATCAAGTCATGTCAGTTTGTGAGGTTATTTTTATGTATTCACTTTGTAGTTAGAGTATTTCCCTTTTACAAATGATCTTTGTCTACTTCTACTATGCATTCTTTGAGTTAGAAAAGAAACTCCCTTTTCACCAAATAAGAAGGGTTTCTTCGCTTACAAAAAATAATATTTTTGTTAACAATATATTCTAAGCTATATATAATTGTAATTCAATTGAATTCAAAGTTATAGCAGTTTTTGCCATGTGGCTTTGAAATCAGTTTCAACACCAATATAACCAGAAATCAAAAAAGCTAGCTCTGATCCGATTATGGGGCTGGACCAATTTCTTGATACAAAATTTTGACTTATTTTTATTTCTTACACTGTATTAACTGTTTTGGAGTGATTGTTGAGGAACCTCACCCGTCTTTTTAGTTATTAATGGAAAAAAATTAATAGAATTCAAGTTAGTGAAATATAATTAAGGTTAAGATTAACTTGCAGGTTAATTTGGAGAAGATTAAAATAAATAAATAAATAAATAAGAGGAAAAGAAACAAAGAAATATGATAAAAGGAAGAATATCTTTTTTTTTATTACGAACCTTTTAACGTACTAGTACCCTTCAAATTAGAAGCCAAGCCTGGGATTCCTGATCTTTAGACTAAGTCTTTTAAGGATCAGTGGTTTGGTTACACAAAATTAAACTATCTTATCTCATCTTATATAATCATTATAATTTTTTCAAACTCTTACACAAAATATAATAAATAATTTAACTTTTTTCAAATTTTAAAATAAAAAATTATATTAAAAAATTTAATTATAACAATATTTTATTCAACTTTAAAAAAAAATCTCATCTCATCTCATTTTATAAATTACATAACCAAACGAGACATAATAGGAAATAACAAGAAAGAATGGGAAAAAATAATAATAAAGAGACAATAGTAGGAAATGAAAAAGCAAATGTACGTTCGATTTTTTGCAAAGATTATTTGTCTCAGTAAATTAATTTCTCATGTGGTATTTTTTTCTTTTTTTTTTTTGATGGATCGTCATGTGGTATTTTAGTTCCACACAAGATTAACCACTAATATAAGGGTAGCATGGTATGTTTTTGAGTGATATGACTGTAATTTCATCTACATATTATCATATCTCAACCAAACTTTATAATAATATAATACATGATTTCAAATGATAAAAATAATAATTAAAATTTGTAAATTTAAAAAATCTATTAAAAACAACATTCTACCGTTTTTTTTTTCTCCTTTTTACAATGAGTACGTATCTAAAATAATATGAAATGTGAGGGAATAAATAAATAAAAATTAAAAAAATATTAACCAGTACATATATGTTTGTACAGTAAATGAAATGAAATAACCATGCAAAGAGACAAATTACTGTTGCTGTAAGTAGTTTGACCCAAAAGCAAAAGAAGATGATATACTGAATATATATGTAGGAGCTGGCTTTGTGAAGGAAATGGAGGCAACCTCGGATTCTAGAAAAGTTCGGAATGCTAATATTAATAAATTCACTTTAAGAAAAGTGGGTATTTGATGGATTAGATGTTACATCGATCATTGGAATTGAAAAAGAAGCTCTTTAATTACTTTAGGAGAGACATCAATCCAGATGCAATTTCCTAGCTATATAAGTAATATTACTTCATTATTAATTCGACAGACATCATTCATTTTTATCTCCCGCATTCCAATGTTTCCCTCCCATTATTGTTGTCTCGCTCTCTCCCTCTCTCTAACATATATCCATTCCTTCATACATACATACATGCAAACACATGACAAACATACATATATGATATGTATATAATATATATATATGTTCTTCAGCTTCCAGCTCTTGATTTAAGAGAGATGCCATACATTTTAACATTTTTCTTGATAATATATATTATATAGTTTTAGGGTATACAAATCGATCATGCATATTCATTTTAAAAAAAGAATGATTTTTTAATGTAAGTCTTAAATTTACTCATTTTTTTTTTCAAAAATAATACGTAGAATTTACGCATCTTAAAAATGTAAATATCATTTCTCATATATGTATTATGCTCATGAAATACCAATGCATGAGACATGTAATATATTATCATGCCCAACAAATAAGAATTAAGGGGACCATGGTACAATTAATAATATTGTGGAAAAGAGTTATGTGATTAATTATAAGGGAAAGTGAACCCATCATGATCTAATATAATCAGAAGATCATGATCAGAGATTCAGATGATCGATCAATATCATGTAATGAATGCAAATCGTGTTCACAAAATTCTTTCTGCAAATTAAATAATATTCCCCATAAAAGTTCCTGCATCCACCTGATGAGATTGATATTCAAAGATGCAAGCAAGCCATTTGCTTTTAGCCACTAACACCAATTTTAAGTCAATTCAGAATATGTTAATTAAGTACACTACAGTGATCATATATTCCCACTAATAATGTCTCACAATTAGTGCATTGATAGCACACTAGTTTGGCCAAAACTAAACAAATCAAAGGTTGTTTTTTGCCGGGACCAAGCTGTCTAGGTGCTTCATTAAGGACATATATGGTAAATTCGTACTACACGAACATATATGAGTGGAAGGATAAAAAATGAATGAAAAATATATTAATTAATTAAGAAGGAACAAAGCCTTATCATGCTGTTGTTAATTCTTACTTATATCAATTATATTAGAAAATAACTAACAATGATTAATCTGAATTCTAACTATAATTGATCACATGATATCAGAAATTATCACAAATAAATTTATAAATTGACGTGAATTGAAGTAGATTTGAAATGGTATATTAAATAGTACTGAGCAATGCTAGATACAATCGCAGAATGGATAAACGTCGTGTATTAATCCTTTTGAAAAAAAAAAGAGTAAAGTTTACTATTAAAAAATAATTTTTTCCATGTAAATCTTGTATTTCTTCATTTTTTTCAAATAGATTGCATGGAGCTTGTGCACTCTACGACTGTAAATATCATTTTATAAATTTATTTTATATAATTTTTTTAGATTAAATCTTCTTGAATAGAAAAAAAAAAAAATGATCTAAGCGTCCACCCCAATAATAATGCACGAGTGCCCAAATCAAATTGAGTTCACAAAATTAGAAGGAAGTACAAGTCAGTAAAAACTAAAAAAAAAAAAAAAAATGATGAGAAATTTCTCGAGATTCTCTAAGGTGAAAGCAAGGATCATAACCCGCACGAGAGTTTGTTCATTGGATTCTCTTATAGATGCTGGGCTCAGCTCAGACACCCAGACACCAGAGATCTGACAGCATAATATATACAATCTGCATTTTGCAAAAAGAAAAGAAAAATAAACACACCCTGCTGCATGCCCTGCTACGATTAATCCCCCAGCTCCCTCCCTTTTGCATGTGTACTACTCACTTGGCCAAAAGCAAAAGTTGATCATATTCTATCTAAATCCGTCCAGCATGCAGATGTGTCTTTGATATTTGCACTCGAAACTTTGTCTGGTGGCCAAAATCCCAAGAAAATTTTATCTGAATTTAGCATTCCATAGCCATACATGGGGAAACAGAATATATATGGGGCACCGCGCATATGCACAGACCTTTTCTGGAAGTGATCTTTTTATGGGCAAGAGAACATTGTTTCACAACGTAATGCAAGGGGAGGGACCATGATTAGCTGTTTAGGGGCCCCTCGGTTTGAAATTTTAAGCCACTAATCGAGTGTAATTAATTCTCTTAAGTAAACATTAATGGTCCTGCTGTATGATTAGTACTGATTAGTGGGGTTTTATTCTTAGGCTGCTCACTCGATTTTTTCAGACAAGTCGTGATTTAATATGATATGAAAGCAGATGTTATTATTTCAAACATGAACTCTATATTTTTCTTTTGGAGAGTGTGAACTAGATATAGATCAGATTGGGAGTCTTGGATCCTTATCAACATGTAAATTGTACAATTATTTGTTGAGGAAGGATTATAGAGCAGGACATAATCATTATTTAGCCTAGCTACCAATTAGTGCAAAGAAGAAAGAATAATGATAGTACTAAAAGAAGGGTTTACACATAAAAAGAAGGTCTATGCCTCAATTAAACTATATATTCCAGGTTGACTCATGATCAACAAACAAAAGCAGATATAATTGCAAGCTAAACATGTCACTCACAAACCTCATCAAACCCACCCATTACATTGCAGTACTCACCAAACTCTCGACCATGTCAGAAAACATATATAAAGAGCTAGGAATAAATAAACAAAGGGAAAGTAGGTATAAAAGGGCTAAATTTAGTTGGACAAAACCAGCTAAATTTAGTGATTAGTGTACCCTACAATTTGAAACCCAACTAAAACAGTATCAAAGTGGGGGGAAAGCTAACAAATGCTTCGGCCTAAGATCATCACCCAAATCAAAATCCCAAGTTCTCACACTATACTTCAACGATCAGATGGAAAAAGCCACGATCGAATTAAAAACTACTATGATAAGTTCATAAAAAGACCATTTCTTTAAATTAGTGAAATGATCTTATATATATATTCTATAAACACACATCGATCAAACCGAAATATCTTGGAGTGCAAAGAAAAAGAAGAGCTCTAAGTCTGGAGGAGCAAAGAATGGAATCGGGGATCTTTGCAAGGAGCAATTCGAAACTACTCTTTGCTTCTTGGGTGCTGGTGGGCATGTTGACATCTCTGGTATTCTGAATCTCTGAGCTTTTGGAGTCGAGCAGCCGCTTGAGGGGACTTCATGATGATGAACGCCCTGATCAAAATCTATGTCGCCGATCTTTGAAAAATCATTGCAGCTTGGGGTGGAAGAGTTTGAAGGCAAACTTCTCGATGCTTCAGCTTCTTGATTGATCTTGGAGTACTGTACAAGCTGCCGCTTCTTGAAAGGCTTTCTTCTTGTCTTTCTGGTTGGCCTTGTTCTTGTTCTTCCAGTTGGAGATGGAGCCATTTGAAACAGATAAAGGATGATAAAGGCTTAATGCTCTCTCTGCCGGATTTGGTAGTACTTGAAGAGCAGTGAAGTAGAACAAATCACAGTCACAGCATGTACTGAATCTGGCAGGAGTGATTAAGGCGCTGCTGGAACCTTTTACCAAAGGTTAGATCAGAAGGAAAGTCTCCAAGACACAAACTAAGACCGGAAAAACCCTATTGGCCAGAGTACTTCAAAGCTACTAAATTTGACTGGAAAGTGATAGAAAAAGCTTAGTAACCAATTACAATCGGCCTTTAGAAACGAACACTTTTTTTTTTCTCGGCCTCAAACTACTTCAGGAAAAGAACACACTAAATAGATAGAGTTACTGCACTTTTGAATTGCCAAAGCGCAAAAGGATCAGGTTTTCTAGTCTAGGCGGCCAGGAGAAGATGAACCCAGAAAAACTTTTATGAGCAATAGCATAACCAAAGAGCATCAGAAGAAGAACTAGATATAAATTTACCTTGATAAAATCACGATCATCATGATGACTAGCAGCAATCTTTCCAGAAACCTAACAAATTAAAGGGAAAAGAGCAACTTACTTCTAGCCTAAAGATTAACCTAAGAAGCAATGAACCTCTGGGATCAGTATAAGGCCTGGGAAACCCTAATTAAACCCTATAAAAACTTGAGAACTAGTCGTCTTATATTTATGAGGGATAATCTGGGCAGGTCTGCCCGCTGCCCTAAGCAATGCCCCAGAGCACTGAGAGAGGGAGAGAGCCTAGTTCAAATTTCTACGGATCCTAGGGATTAGGAATAATAATATTATTATAAGTGATTAGGAATAATAATATTATTGTGGCCAGGGGCGCCTTGCCCGCTGCCCGTGCAAGAATTAGCAGTAATCAAGATATTTTCCCAACTTTTTAAGCATAAATTCACGTACACTTTTGTGCTAGAACTTATGTATCACTTAGGGATTGAAAATCCGGTCAGTCTGCCCGGCCTGCTGCCCTCGACAGAGAGAGAGAGCTATTTTCTATTTTCTTCTCTTTTTATATTTTTTTCACTGAAAGCATATGTACTATATTTGTATCAATAATTCACTCAGAGTGAAATGGTTATAAGTGTAACTTAGTTTATAATTTTAATCAAATAATAATGATTTTGTGGCACTAACATGATTATTTTCCTTTTTTCTTTTTTTTTTTTGGGGGGGGGGGGGGGGTTTTTTTGGGGGGGGGGGGNAAGGAAGTCATGGAACTACTACAATTTAATAAGTTATGCTACTTAATTATAAGTTAATTTACAATACTTTTAGTGTGTGTGTCCCTGCATGATATTTGATTTGAAAAAAAGTAAGGGTCACCATTAAAAAAATAAGATACTGTACATTTATTATAAAACTACATCTGTTATTAAAAAACAATTATATATTTTCCGTTAGCTGATGTCATTATAAGTTTTTACGTTAATACAATGTTTGAATATGATAATAAGTACTAAGTTTGTAAGTAATAAATGTAACTTAGTTTATAATTTTAATCAAATAATAATGATTTTGTGGCACTAATTAACATGATTATTTTCTCTTTTTTTGGGGGGGGGAGTAAAATTAGTATGTACTTCACAGATCGATCTTGTATTGATAAGGAAGTGGAATTACTACAATTTAATAAGTTATCCTACTTATAATAAGTTAATTTACAATATTTTTGGAGTGTGCATTTCCTACATATTTCATTTGAAAAAAAATTGAGGGATCTACCATCACTTACAAACAAAATAAAGCAAAGTTTTAGAAGGGAGAAATACTCTAGTTACAAAGTAATTACACAAAAATAATGTTACAAATTGATGTAGTTTGATGTGATCTGTCAAATTGTAAAAATATTTTTATTATAAAATAGATTTAATAGATCATATGAATTTACGTCAATTTATAAAATTATCTTTATATAATTTTTTTTAATAGATGTAGCAATCCTCGAAGGAGATCAAAAAATAATTAAATATGATTAATTAATGCTTGTGCATTATAGGATTGCATAGGTTAGGAATACTAGTAATTATTAGGGCAGGACTGCTGCTGCCCGAGGAAGTGGTTACTATATATATATATATATAGAGAGAGAGAGAGAGAGAGAGAGAGTTAAGATGCTCATTTATTTATCAAGGATTTCAATTTTCATTTACTGATCAATAGTTAATTATTATTAATAATATTGTTAATTGTTTGTGTCAGTTAGCCCTCTTAATTTGTGGCCAAGAAAATAAAAAAGTAATTAGCCCTATTAATTTCTTAGCTTCACCTGGTCGGACATGATTTTTATTTCTTTTATGGTTTGGCGTCATCACCTTGTTTTTAATTCCATTCTTTTAACCTTTTGTTCCAAAATTGTAGACACTCTTCATGGGATTCCCAAAGGGTTCACTATTTTTGCACGTGGCTCTTTAAGTCATCGACCACAAATTGACAAAATGTCACACCATGCACGTTGAAGTGTTGTTTTGTCTGATCAGCTTCGCTTGGATAAACATGGGTCAATGTAACTTCATCTCCAAGTTTTTATTTTCTTTTTAATTTGGTTCTTTTGATTTGATTTTTCTTTCAAATGATTAGATAATAGTATCAGCTCAATAGACCTATATTTAGATTATTGTTACTTTATTAATTATTTTTTTTAATGGGACTTAACTAGAGATACCGTTTTTATTATCTAATTAGATTGCTCAATTCTAGATCAGAGGGATAGAGATCACAACATGTGAATGATCCTACAATATTTAATACTGTTCTATAGAAATGTCACGCAATATTTAATATTGTATCTATCTCTCTTTAATTAAATCAATCAGGTTGGTCAAAATATTAGAGAGAATTTCAATTATCAATTTCAGTACCACCTTACTCATAATATATATGTGTATATACATAGACATATGGAGGCCGTATCCTCCAAAATGGCCTCTCTAGCTAGTCTTTTTGGGACCTTCATGTTTTGCTTTTCTCATTGGTTACTTTATATACCACACATTTATTTATGAAAATTCTACTCATCATTCTCACACCACACATAATTTTTTTTCCTCTTACGGCCAAATATGTGGTATATGGATGATGAGTTGAAGAACTTAATTAGTTTAGGAAGAATAAAAAAAAAAAAGGTTAAAAAAAATAAAAATAAGTGTTGTATATAGCGTGTGGGGATGATGAGTAGCAAATCTCTTTATTTATTTATATGTCTAGATCTACAAGGCTATATAGCTTTTAGGAGATGCTTAGAGCATTCCCAATGGATGCTGTAACGAGACCAGATTGCAAGGAAACAGATGAAATATGAATGCCGCATGATTTTTGCCATTATGATCTTTGTATTGTTAAGTAATGTAGGGGGAAGCATCATGTGCTTTTTTTTTTTTTTTTTTGCAAAAATATAGAAATCTAGTGCTAATCATGGTGCCACGATTTAAGGAAAGATGTACCTGTCATTTTTCACGAAGGCTGTTGATTTTCTCATTTTCTCCAAATATTTTACTTTTATTCACTATATTACTTGGATTTTGGATCACTAATTTCAGCTGTGATGCCGTTTGATTTCTCGATTTCCATGCATCAATGATTTGGGTTTTTGGTGATCTATGTTCTGTTGGTAGTGGAAAGTGTCTTGGAGGGGCCGTGTGTAGATTTAAATTGGACTGAAAGTGTTTGGGAATATGTCAAAAACAAGAAGTGGAGAAGAAGAAGCAGTTTCAATTTTCGCAATGACTCTGTGTTCCTCGTGTATGTGTCTGTATGTGCATATCCTCATGTGAGGATTCTTAGGCTATATATTCCAACCGATAGCTGTTATGTTTTCTTTATTTTTTAATCTGAAAAAAAAAATATTTGCTTATTGATGCACAATTGAACTATTCCCTTGCATATTTACAAGAGGCTTTAATTGGTTCTTATAAAACACTTCTTTCTTTTTCTTTGAATTACAATATTTACTCAAAGACATTAGGTAAATTTTACTTCATTTTCCAGATCAGACTTTGGCTTTTTGGTGATCTATGTTCTGTTGGTCGTGGAAAGTGTCTTGGAGGGGCCATGTGTAGATTTAAATTGGACTGGAAGTGTTTGTGAATATGTCAAAAACAAGAAGTGGATAAGAAGAAGCAGTTCCAATTTGTGTCTCTGATATATCTCTTTTCGGATAGTGAAGATTTGATGAATATTGTGGATGTATGAATATTAAGTGCCATGTATGAATGTTGTGGAATTACTTTCTAATTTTTTCTGCTATTTATGGATTACTTTTTGCTATTCTAATTCTACATTTTCAGAGCCTCAACCAAGAAAAATTGCTTTAGGTGATCTAATGGCTGCTAAAACTTGCTTCTAAATTCAACCAAGTAATGTAATCTTATTAGAAAGTGCAAAGGGGCACAAGCCTAGTACACAGGACATAAAATAGAAGGATTGAATTATTTTTGTGGTTAAAGGTGGGGTAGGATTTAAACACTAAAGAACGAATGTGCTGGTCATATATGCATGATACCCTAAGCTTGTATGTTACTCCTTATACAGTCCAATTCCACTTGCTACACATTGACGAGCCGGAGATTTTTATCCATGCTACACATTTACTATTGACATTGTTCGACTTATGAAACCATAAGTATTGTTTTTCACTAGGATAGGACTGTTTGGAAGTACTAAAATTTGTTAGTTTAGCCTACTATATGTTTTAGTTTAGCATGTTCATCTATTCTAAAATGTGCCTAAACTAAAGCCTAAGTTGTTCCTGAAACAAGGTTTATATATCCAAGTAATCAACTTCCTTTTTTTTTTTTTTTTTGTCCACTACAAACCTGCCATGTTACCATCCCCATTTGATAAGACGGGTAACAAAGAATGTCTGAATTTGTTTGAGTTTTTATCAAAACAAGTGGTACTTATCAAAATTTAGAATTTCACAAAATTTTTAATTGAGTTTGATTGAGTTCTATGATCCCATTTGTTTTCTTTTTCTTTTTTCCTTTGAAGGATGGATTCACAACTCCATGAAGTTCATTCCTTCACTACCCTTTTACAGGAGAGGGAAGAGAGCTACAATGACTACCTCCTCACATCTTTAAATGACTTAGAATTCCAAGTTACTCATCCCAACCCAAAACAAACGATTGCTAGAAAAATAAAATCTAGACAAGGAAACTTTAGTCCAGAAGAGGACAACATATTAGTGTCAGCTTGACTTAATACTAGTTTGGACCCGATCAATGGGGCTAATCAATCTAAACATTCATTTTAGGCTAGAGTACATAAATATTATGAGAAAAACAAAAAATCCACATCTTGTGAACATAGTTCCAACTCTCTTACAAATAGATGATCAACCATCCAACATGCTACAAATAAGTTTTGTGAGGTCTTAGCTCAAATCGAATGAAGGTCTCCAAGTGGGCTTATTGAGCAAGATAAGGTGCATAAACAATATCCTTTAATTTCATCATTTAAATGACATTGTATTAGATATATTTCACATCTCATTTATTGATTTTTCAGATTGAGCAAGCAAATGAGCTCTATCGAAGTAATCAACCTGCAACATTCAACTTCTTTCATTGTTGGACTATTCTAAGGCACCATCCAAAATAGAAACAAACTATGGCTGAGGGCATAGTAAAAACTAAGAGAAGATAAGTAACCTCAGATGCTCATGTACTAGAGTTTACATGTTTAGATAAAGGCACCCTATCTCTATCTATAGATATGGATATGGAGAAGACCCATTTGAAAGAAGGCTGAAAAGAAGTGAAAGAGGCAAGATAGTGCATCTTCCAATCTTGCTGATTTGGTGGCTGAGATGAGAAAGGAGAAAAAGAGAGTAAATGTTGAGAAGGGAGAAGATAGGAAAGAAATTATCCGCCTTACAAGAGAGAGGCTTGATTTGGATTAACGGAGAGAAAATAAAGAAATTATGAGGATTGACACCTCAAGTTTGTCTCCAATGTAGCAAGAGTATTTTTGTAACCTCCAATTGGAAATACTTGAGAAGCAAAGGTCTACAAAACCATGACTAGGTTTGGTATGGGCTGCAAATGAACATTTTTTGAAAGGTAACAATGCAACCACTTTTGAGAATGCTCCTTTGATAGTTGTTTGTATAGAACAAAGCACAAACCTAAAGCAACAATGCAGCCACATTCGGAAGTTCTACTTTGATAGTTTTTTGTATAGAATATAGCACAAATCTGAAGCCACAATGTAGCCAGTGGATAGTTATATTTTGATTTTTTTATTTTTTTGTATAAAACACATCACAATTCGCACACTAAACCGTCTTAATAGTCTAATGTATTCTCTGTTGGGGAAATTATGAGGGTGGCATAATAAACTATGAGTTCTTATGAGAACTAAAGTGTTGTTGTGAATGATTTTGAGAGTATTATGTGAATGAAAGAACATGAATGAGTATTATGTGAATGAATGAGTTGCTTTGTCTATTGAATGTATCCAAAGTAGTATGTATATTCCATTTGATATTTTATTGATAAGGATTAGACACTCACTAGGATTGATAAAGATTATTTTAATGGCCAAACTTTTAGTATCTACTGTCTTAATAGTCTAAAGGCAGGTTGGTACAGGAAGTACTATGTAATAAACCGTGCAAAATTGAAATTGAGTATCACATATCACTTATTTAATAAAATGACAAGTGGGCCATACTAGAAATTAAATAACACAGCTAGACATGCATATATAGTTTTTTGAAGTTAAGGTTACATCTTGTACAAAACAAGAATATAACATTAGGCTAAACATATTAAAATGTAAAATAAAAGTACTTAAGATTGACTATATATTTGCCATATATGTTCGATAAGATCCAATTGGAGTCGAGAATGCAGTCCTCGATCTCGAATGTGATGATGACGTTGAATGAAGTTTACAAATTCATCTGTATGCTCATGGGACACTGGTTCTTGGGATATTTCATCGTTTTGTTCATAAAAGAAGTCTTCTACTCGAAGATAAAGATGCTGGTCATCTTCTACGATCATATTATGCAAAATTATGCATGCTATAATAATTTGCTTTAGCGTTTGTCGATAAAAAAAACCGTGCAGGTTCGCGTACAATTACAAATAGAGTTTGAAGCACTCCAAATGCCCGTTCTACATCTTTTATTGTTGATTCTTGAACTACAGCAAAATGGTTTTTTTTTTTTTCCATGTGGAGCATGAATTGTTTTGACAAACGTTGAATATGAAGGATATATACCATCAACAAGATAATATCTCATTGAGTAGTTATTTCCATTTATTGAGTAGTTGACCTTAAGAGCATGTCCTTCAGCAAGCTCTCTGGAAATAGAAGAATGTTTTAGGACATTAATATCATTATTAAAGCCTGATAATCCAAAGAATGCATGCCATATCCAAAGGTCGTATGAAGCTACAGCTTCTAAAATTATCGTTGGTTCATGAATGTGAGCACAATACATTCCTTTCCATGCACTTAGACAATTTTTTCATTTCCAATGCAAGCAATCAATACTCCCTAACATCCTAGGAAACCCATGAATTTCTCCAATTGCGAGCAATCTAGCAATATCGCTGTTGTTTGGCAATCTTAAGTACTCGTTGAAGAATATGCTAATGACAGCCTTAACAAATTCATTCAAACACTCAGTTGTTGTATTTTCTACAATCCTTAAGTATTCGTCCACAAAATCACCAGAGATACTCCATAAGCTAATATTTTCATCGTAGAAGTTATTTTTTTAAGGGAGGAATGCCCAAGTCTTCTAGCAGCACTGGATGAAGTATGGTTTGTATGCTTTGACTACAGCTTGAATACGCAAGAAAAGATGACATTGCATTCGAAACCTCCTACGGAATAAATTCGGCAGATATATGGGTGATTCAGCAAGATAATCTGTGAAAAGGCGTTGCTGGCCTTCAAACGAATTTCTTCGAATGAATATACCTCACGGAATAGAATTACGACGTGATGGCGAGCATCTTTCATTACCCAAACTTTCTTCTTCCATAGCAAGAACTAAATTTAATTCCAACAATTCGTTAGATGACGAAAAGTCAAATATCTCAAAGACAGGATCCATAAGAATTATATATAAAGAATAACTAGAAGAATTTTATAAAGAAATGGAAATGAAGATGTTGGTGAAACTTTATAAACAAATGGTGTTATATATAGTTAAAGTTTTGAGAAAACCAAAGGTATATTCTCATAATATACTAAAGAATATACTAAGAATATTTTTTCAAAATTATTGAAAATGGATATTCACAGAATATACCGAAAAATATCTTAAGAATATTCTTCCACAATTATCGAAAATAGATATTCACAGAATATACCGAAGAGTATCTTAAGAATATTCTTTTACAATTATCGATAATGAATATTTTCATAATATACTTTAATTATATTTTCATTATATAATCTCTTCTTTTTATTTTTTGAATTAATTTATATTTTGGTTTAGCCTATAAATTTGGATTAATTTAAAATAAAATATAATTATATGACATTGTATATGGAGGATATTGCAAATATCAAAAGATATGAGGATATCATTAGTAGTTAAAGAAAGTGTTTGAAATGAATAAAAAATATTAAAAAGTATAATATTTAAATGATGTGAAGAAAAAATGGATAAGCTGATGTATGATATATTGTAAAAGTTAGTATGTAAAATAGAAAAAGTGAATTTTGATGAAGTATTTTAAAGGATAGGATGAGGAATCCATTGTGGGTGCTCTTAGGGAATGAGATGAGATTATAATTTTTTGAGTAGTAGTAAAATGATTTGTGAATAGTAGTGAGATAATGTGAGTTAAGTATCTTTTGAATTTTAGAAAATGAGAGAGAAAAAATTGAATAAAAAATTATAAAATTAAAATATTGTTAGAATATAATTTTTTAATATAATTTTTATTTTGAGATTTGAAAATGTTGAATTATTTTTTATTTTTTATTGGAAAGTTTGGGAAAGTTGTTGCGATTAGATTAAAAAAGTTGTAATGATTAGTTTGAAAGTGTTTATGTTTAAGTGATGTTTAGAAAAAAAAAAAAAAAGAAATGTGATAGAATGGAATGAAAAATACTTCAAAACATCCCTTAAATGATGTGTTAATGACAGAAATCAGCAGCCCCTATATATATATATATATATATATGTGTGTGTGTATATATGTTTGAATGACAAATTAATTACTAGCTTGTCTGAGCAGGCTGAAATTGGCACTGAAAGTCTAGCACAAAGTTGACCTTTTTAAAATAATGAGGAGCTGCTGCTAAGTACAGCTAACTGATATTTTAACAAAATGAGTTTTGAATTGAGGAATATAATAAGTACAACAAAACAGATCTGCTAAACAGCTGAGTCCAACAAAATACATTTTAAATGAGGAATATTCATGTAAATCCAAGTATCCATAAAGGTCCCTTTCATAGATATATATAGAAGCACAAAATGGGAGGCTCAAATTTAGGTCCTGATCAAGTTAGATCTCGGGGTAATATTTAGGAAGGGACCCCGAACATCATGTCTGGTGCTCCTGGCTCTACCACCAAGGTTCACTTCTTTTTAGTGTCGAAATCTTTATTAAATTGATCTCAGAACATTATCTTCCCCACAAGATCAATTGTGTTGCTCAACCATTCCTCTCCGTTTCCAATCTTGGAAACAGGATAAAAAAAAGAGAAAAGCTTGGGGCCGGACGGGTGTGAAAAACATTTTTCCACCGGCCAATAACAACAAGACACGTAGGCATTCTATATAGATCTTCAATACAGCCGCATGTATGAGAAAAGACCTAACTTCGTTCTCTCCCTCTCCCTCCCATCTTCACTCCTCCACCCCGAGCCCTCCCCTTTTTCTCCCTCCCATCTGCACTCCTCCACCCTGACGGAAGTCCCAACCCTTATTATTCGTTCTTATTTCCTCGCATCAAATAAATAAACAATATTACACCTAATGAAACAAGTGATACCAAATAGAGTGATGGATTCAAGGTTGTACTTTTCATTACTATCTAGAGCTGCACTTCAGGCCGGATGGATTTCCCCAAATTTTGCAATTGCAGAATTTTAGATTTTAGGCCATCTGTGCAAAATTGCGTGCTCGATGTTTTACTACTGAGTTTTGGGTTTTCTGGAAATTTTTGTGCATAATCAAGATAAATAGAGTAGGGACCATATTCTGCATTGTATTGTTTAAACTTGTTCATGAGTCAGCTTTGTCAAGGTGCAATGTGTATCTTTCGCCGCGGTTCGACGGAGCTTTGATGATTTTGGCTGAGATGAAGCTATGGTAGTATAATCATTTGTGCTCTGTCTTATGTATTTGCATAGGTTGATAACAATTTCTGCAAGAAACAGAAATTGACTTTGATGCTTGAACTCTGAACTGGGAAGGAGATATCCATGTATCATCCTCATGAAAATAAAAGACTAGAGCTTTTCACCTGAAGAGCTTTTTACGCGAGGTGAGGGACTCTAGTAATAGTCGGGATTGGGAAACCGCTAGGCGCGTTCGTATGCATACTTCTTCAGATCTATGCTCCGTGCTGGGAGATGGAGAGAGAGCTTCGGTGTACGATTTTTTTGGGGCTACCTTCCGTCGGCGTCGAGCGCAGATGGGGGAGAGAGAGAGAGGGAGCTTCGGCTTCTTGCGTCTTGCAAATGGGGAGGGAGAGGGGAGAAAGGAGGGGGAGACATGTTGGGGTGTATGCGGCTATATTGAGGATCTTTATGAAATGCCTACGTGTCTTGTTGTTATTGGCCGGTGGAAAAATGTTTTTCACACCCGTCCGGCCCCAAGCTTTTCTCTAAAAA
>QEOT01123832.1:72113-93360 GCA_003123785.1 Pterocarya stenoptera
GGAATCTGAATTTGAAGCTGAATCTAAATGCAAGAAAATGGAAGAAAATAATAAATGACGAGGAATTTGAACAAGATAGTGTCTTCATCTGTCTGTAACATGTGTTCGATAATATGCTCCGCAGAGAGAACAAACTTGGATTTTTTTTCTCTAATTCGCACTCCACAATCTGTGCGTCTTGAGAGCGTGAAGAAAATGGGGAATTCCTTGTGCATAGATTGAGATGGAGATCTTGTTGAGCGTGTAGGGAAGGCGACGAGAAAAACGATGTCGTTTCTTAACTATATTTTTCACTTTTATTGAAGGGTCGACGTGAGATCCAAACATTACGTGTTGGACTTCCCAATTGTCACACAAATGGAACTGCCTGTAACTCTGAGCCTCCGAGAAGTCCCTCTCACACCCAAACGAAACCACCCAAAGGAATGGAATTCAATCATTAAGCACCGCACGAAGCTGAAAGATGATCTTGCCATTCTCACTACTTATACCCAAATGGCATCTCTGGGCATAGCCGCCGATAGTGACACTTTACCTCTCGTTCTTAAGGCGTGTTCAAGGTTAAATGCCATCGAGAGTGGCAAGAGCATACACTCCAGTATTCGGGGCACCATTTTGATCCGAGATGTCCGAGTGGGGACTGCTCTGGTTGATTTCTATTGCAAATGTGGGTTGATCGAAGAAGCCCGTAAAGCATTCGACGAAATGGGTGAGAAAGATGTGGTTTCGTGGAACGCGTTGATTTCTGGGTATGTGGGGTGTCGTTATTATGAGGAGGCGATTTTGTTGTTTAGAGAGATGGAAAGGGAGGGCTTCAGACCCAACTCACGTACTGTGGTAGCAGTACTTTTGGCGTGTAAGGAGGTTTTGGAATTGAGACTAGGACAAGAGATGCATGGTTATTGTTTGAGGAATGGACTGCTTGATTTGAATCCCCATGTGGGCACTGCTTTGATTGGGTTTTATCTTAGATTTGATGCTAGAATTTCGCGTCTTGTGTTTCATTTAATGGTTGTGAGGAGCATCGTGAGTTGGAATGCAATGATTAATGGGTATGTTGATGTTGGGGATTACTTGGAAGCTTTAAAGCTTTTCTTGTCGATGCTTATGGATGGAGTTCATTTTGATTCTGTTACAACGTTGGGTTGTATCCAAGCTTGTGCGGAACTTGGATATCTCGGATTGGGTATGCAGATTCACCAAATGGCTATTAAGTTAAAATATGCGAATGATTTGTATGTTATCAATGCACTGCTTACTATGTACAGTGAAAATGGAAGTTTAGATTCAGCCTACAAGTTGTTTGGCGGTACCCCTGCTCGTGATGTTGCTTTGTGGAATTCTATGATCTCTGCATATATCAACTTTGGGGGTTTTGAGGAAGCCCTAAGTTTGTTTAGCAGTATGAGAACTAAAGGCATTAAAGAAGATGAAAGAACAATTGTTACTATGCTTTCTTCTTGTTCAAAGTTAGCCGATGGCTTGCGAAAGGGTAAAAGTCTGCATGCTCATGCAACCAAGAGCGGGATGAAGATGGATGTTTCTCTAGGAAATGCGTTGCTAAGTATGTATACTGAGCTAAATTGCGTGGAAGCTGTTCAGAAGGTTTTTGCCAAGTTAAGATATTCAGATATAATCTCATGGAACAGATTGATCTTGGCATTGGCGCATAACAAAATGAGGAGTGAAGCATGGAAACTCTTTGGGTTGATGCGAGAATCAGAATTCAAACCTAATCCTTACACGATGATATCTATCCTCGCTACTTGTGATGATGAAACTTGTCTGAATATTGGGCGATCAATTCATGGCTTTGTGGTTAAACATGCTATTGAAATAAACTTATCTTTGAACACTGCTCTTACAGATATGTACATTAAATCTGGTGATGAAGCATCGGCTAGGACTTTATTTGACAGCTGTCCCAAACGAGATTTGATCTCATGGAATGCAATGATCACTGGTTATATTAATGACAACCAAGCTATCAAAGCTCTATACCTCTTTAATCATATGATTTCGGAAGTGGAACCAAACTCTGTGACGATTATGAGTGTTCTCTCATCATGTACAGACCTTGCCAATCTGCCTCAAGGCAAATGCTTGCATGCTTATGTAACTAGAAGGGACTCCTATTTTGGTTTCAATCTGTCTCTTGCAAATGCTTTTATAATGATGTATGCAAGATGTGGTAGCATGCAAAGTGCTAAAAATATCTTTGAAACTTTACCAAGGAGAAATATTATTGCATGGAATGCCATGATAAATGGTTATCGTATGCATGGTCGTGGATATGATGCTATTCATTCCTTCTTGCAAATGCTAGAAGATGGTTACACACCAAATGGAGCAACATTTTTGTCTGTTATATCTGCCTGCAGCCATTCAGGTTTTATAGAGAAGGGATTGGAGCTTTTTCATTCCATGGTGCAGGATTTTAAGATAGAACCTGAGCTTGTTCACTATGGTTGCGTGGTTGATCTGCTTGGTCGTGGAGGCCGCTTAGATGAAGCTAGAGAGTTTATTGAATCAATGCCCATCGAACCAGATGCATCGGTGTG
Source organism: Pterocarya stenoptera (assembly GCA_003123785.1). Taxonomy (NCBI): domain Eukaryota; kingdom Viridiplantae; phylum Streptophyta; class Magnoliopsida; order Fagales; family Juglandaceae; genus Pterocarya; species Pterocarya stenoptera. The sequence continues at coordinate 74,675 of QEOT01123832.1, forward strand.
GAGAGCTTTGCTCAGTGCTTGTCGAGTTAATTCTGATATTAAGCTAGCTGAAAACATTTTTGAAAAACTTTTTGAGTTAGAACCCATGAATCCAGGGAATTATGTTTTGCTATCTAATATCTATGCTGCAGTAGGTCGTTGGTCGGAGGTTAGACACATAAGAACATGGCTCAGAGAGAAGGGTTTAAATAAGCCTCCGGGATTTAGTTGGATTGTTGTTAGAAGTCAGCCCCACTATTTTACTGCCAGCGACATCTCACACCCTCAATCAGAGAAAATTTATGAAAGTTTAAATTCTTTATTGTCCTTGATCAAAGAAAATGGATATGTTCCGGATCTTTGTTTGATTTCACATGGTGAAGGCGAATATGGATGAGAGCCAGAAGCTTGTTTCTGCATTTCAGCTGATCAACTTGGGGGTTCCTACATCTACCCCTATTATGATCTCGAGAATCTCAAGGATTTTTGCTGATTACCCCTTATTTAGCTCATGTGGGTTTTGATGCAGTTGGGAATTCGGGAATGAAGCAATGTTAGGGACAAACCCTTTTTCATTTTCAGGGTACCTCATGCAAGGAAAATCACTAGAACAGGATAAAGAATGGACAAGAATCTTCTACAGGATTTCTGGTACTTCCTGCAATGTTGTTAAAACAGAAGAAAATCTTGCTAGACTGATATTCTTATTAGCATCAACCTGGAACCAGGGGAAAGGAGTGAGAAGCAATCCAAGAGGTTGGCTATCCGCCCTTCTAAAATGTATTGGAACAACACTGCATATATGATGGACCATTGATGGTATCAGTTTTTTCATGCTGTCATTCAACGGAGAACTCTGTAACAAGTGCCATTAGAGCGCTTCATCTCAGAGTTGCAAAAAGAGACCAACAAAGTTGCTCAAAAATAAGCAACATGCGTTAATGACATTAGTATTCTGGATTACATGAATGTCATTAGTGATCTATACATATATATGTATATAATTGTCAAACCAGGTTGAGAAGCTTTCAGATGAATCAGAATAGTCAAAAGTGTTTTGCATACTGTTCTATTTTTTCCGAGGCCCACATTTTCTATAACAAAAAAGTTGGTAAACTACAGGATATACAGCGCAAGGACTATACAATCTCGAGGAAAAGCAAGGGGTTCCTAACCTTCCTCAAACTCTACTTTTAAGTCTCAGATCCATGGATTCTAAGACGATGATCAATTGGTGAGTCAGAAAGAAATAGCTGTAAGAAAAATTTCAATGAAATGATCAAGTTGTTTGTTTGTGTTTCCAAGTTACCTTTATCATCTTTCAGTGCAATATGAAAAGAAATTTCTTGTTCTTCATCAAGTATATTTATTTAAGTAGTCTCTTGATATGAAATGCCTCTAANCGGCGCCTTCCCCAATCTAATTTCCCTCCTCTCCTATCCCGATGAGAAGGTGATTCCAATTTATTTAATAGAATTTACTCTTCGTTTTTTGACGGAAACAGATGAAACGGAAAATGCTAGAAAACTTTGGCTTATTTCACGCGATAAACAACGATTGTACGTTGCTTAGCTCGATTGAGGTTTGATTCAGAGGAAAATATCTTGTCATTTATTGTTTATGAGACCCTTTGGTCGCTGATGAAGTGTGAGATTATACTAGCAGATTTTATACGTCCTATTCATTACAATACTCCTCACGGAAGAAGTTGTATGATGCTTTTAGTTCACCGGCGGCCTCTATTTTCTAATCCGTGTCTCACAAGAAATTGGAGGATTCTCTTTCACTCTGACATCATTGTGAATGTGGTTTTATATCTCATGAATTGGGGTAGATATGGGTAATGGTAGATGGGTGCGTTTCTGCCATGGTGGTTGGTTTGTCGAGAGACATTTAAAACTGCGTTCCTTGATTTGGTTTCGATTGCTTGTTGATGTGAATGCAGTTGTAGCTGATTGCATTGGGGTTGGTTGTTTTTTTTTGGGGGGGGGGGGGGGGGGGGGGNTGGATTTTTTAGCAAGAAATGCACAAGTGGTAAAATAGAAAAAGGTTTATTTATTTATTTATTTGATAAGTAATAAAATTTTATTTATCGAATGCAATAGGTGAAGTCCATGTACACAGGAAGTATACAAAAGATACACCTACTTACATTCTAAGATTAGGAAATGAAAACAAAAAATCATGAATAGTCCCTCCATTAAGTAAAATAGCTGAAACCCATTGAAGCAAGGTAAACATAAAAAATTTCCAGATTTTCTCTGTGGTACGCTCGCTGTTAGTTTTTTTTTTTTTTATAAGTAAAAAATATTATATATATCAATAGGAGTAACCAAGTACATTGAATGTATACAAGAAAACACCTTGCCCATATTAGACAGCCCCTAATGATCCAAAAAGCTTGTGAAAAACAACCCAAAATACACCAAGCTCGACCCCAACCCCTTTTCTCCCATAGAACTAAAACTCTACCCGAGGTACGCTCCCTGTTATTAAAACACTGTCATTCCTTTATGTAGAATTATAGGGAGATTTAATTTGATGATCTGTCAGCAATGTTAGGGGCTAAGATTGAGGAGATCTACAACTAACAGATCATGTTTTCTTATCCCATGATTTTAGGGGATTTGATAGTCTGTTACCAAATCCGTAGATATGAGTTTCCATTTTTATAGCTTTTTGTTTTAGGTAGTTTTGATTCTTTCCTAGGTAAGTTGTAAATATCCCTAAAATAGATGAGTATTATCATCTATATATAGAGGGGAATGTAATCATTATTGGATATATTGGAATATTGAGTTTTTCCTTCCACATTGATATGGTATCAGAGCATTCTCTGAACCCTAATTCCCTCATATGACCAAATACGGGAAACGTGATTCAACTGCTACCGTTTCCCAAATTACCTCCAATCAGGAAGCCATGGCTTCCAGCAACAGTAGTGCAGATAGTAACCTCATGCCCATTACAGGACACAAGCTGAATGGGAACAACTATCTCCAATGGTCCCATTCCGTAATGATGTTCATATGCAAAAAGGGCAAAGACGATTATCTCAACGGAGCTGCTGCCAAACCGAACAAGACGGATGAAAAGTTCAAAGTCTGGAATGCTGAAAATAATATGGTCATGTCATGGCTCATTAATTCCATGACAAATGACATTGGAGAAAATTTTCTTCTCTATGGAACAGCAAAGGAGATTTGGGACGCTGCCAAGGAAACGTATTCTAACAATGAGAATACGTCGGAATTGTTCGAGGTGGAGAGCGTTCTCCATGGACTTCCGCCAAGGAGAGTTAACGGTGACTCAGTACTTCAACACACTCAATCGCTACTGGCAGCAACTGGACTTGTTCGAGGAGGACAATTGGAGCTGTCTGGATGATGGAATTAGGTATAGACAGATTATTGAACGGAAAAGAATATACAAATTTCTGATTGGATTAAATAAGAATCTCGATGAAGTAAGAGGAAGAATCTTAGGATCCAAACCACTACTAAATATCCGGGAAGCATTTTCAGAAGTTCGAAGAGAGGAAAGTCGAAAGAAGATCATGATGGGCTCTCAAGATTCTGTGACAAATCTTGAGAGCTCCGCCCTTGCAATTAGAGGAAATCCATCCAACAACAATGATCTCAAACCAAAGAAAGGGCGACCATGGTGTGATCATTGCCGATGTCCTGGTCACACCAAGGACACCTGCTGGAAGATTCACGGCAAACTTGCAGATTGGAAGCCTTCCCGGTTTGCCAATGACAAAGAAGGACGGGGCAACCTTGTCCCCATGGATGAAAAACCATCACCCGAACCCACTCCCTTTAGCAAGGAACATATAGAAGTCTTACAGAAATTGTTTAGCCAATCCTTGCTTGCACCTGCTCCCATTGTGGTTGGTATCGGTTCCTTGGCACAAAAAGGTAATTTTTTGAGTGCTCTAAATGTTAAAAAGGAGAAGCTAAGTCCATGGATTATAGACTCAGGAGCATCTGATCATATGACTGGAGATGAGAAGTTTTTTTCCACTTACAATCCATGCTATAAAAATTTAACTGTGAGAATAACCGATGGTTCACTCTCAAAGGTGGCTGGTAAAGGTTCTGTTAGAGTTTCAGTGAACATCACTCTAGATTCAGTTCTCCTTGTGCCAAAATTAAATTGCAATTTACTGTCCATTAGTAAACTCACTCTGTATCTCAACTGTGTTACTAAATTTGGCTCCAATCTATGTGAATTTTAGGTCTTGGACTCGGGGAAGACGATTGGCAGTGCTAAGATGTGTTCAGGACTCTATCTTCTAGAGGTTAATGATCCTCCTCAAGGAGCAACTCACCAATCCGATTGTTCAGTGTCCAGTAGTCCTATTTCTTTGTCGGTGAGTCGGTCTAATAATGATAGTGCAATTATGTTGTGGCACTATAGGTTAGGTCATCCAAATTTCTTGTATCTTGAGAAGTTGTTTCCTTCATTATTCCATAATAAAAATCCAAATGAGTTTCAATGTGAGATCTGTCAATTTTCTAAACATATTCATAATTCTTATCCTAACTGATCCTACAAAGCATCTCAACCTTTTTCCATGATTCATAGTGATGTATGGGGTCCTTCTATGATAAAAAAAGTTACTGGTTCTCACTAGTTCATTTCATTATTGATGATCACACTAGACTCACATGGGTATTCCTCATGAAAGAAAAATCAGAGGCAAACCAGATTTTCAAAACCTTCAACACCATGATCCAAACACAATTCCAAGCAAAAATCCAAATTTTGAAAATTGACAATGCCAAAGAGTATTTCAACTCCATTCTTAATGATTATCTCGAGTCATGGTATAGTTCACCAAAGTTCCTGTGTCAACACTCCTCAGCAAAATGGTATTGCCGAAAGAAAAAACCGGCATCTTCTTGATGTTGCTCACTCCCTAATGTTCTCTACCCATGTACCAAAATTTTTCTGGGGTGAAGCCATCCTCACTACCGCATATCTCATAAATAGGATGCCATCTCGTATTCTCAACTTCCAGACTCCCTGTCAAATTCTTCTTCAGTCCTTTCCCAATACTCGTCTCATCTCCACCATCCCATTCAAAGTTTTTGGTTGCTCAGCTTTTGTCCATGTCCATCAACAACACAAGGACAAACTTGATCCTAGAGCTCTTAAATGTATTTTCCTTGGGTACTCTCCAACTCAAAAAGGATATAAGTGCTACTCACCGGTCACTAAACAGTTCTATCACTCCATGGATGTCACCTTCTTTGAGCAACAACCTTATTTCCCCAAATTTGATATTCAGGGGGAGACTAATTTTATCCAGGAATACCAGCTTTGGGATATTGAAGAATCATCTCATTTCTCTCCTAATTCTGACCAACCATGCCCATCACTAAATCATGAATCCATTCCTCCTCAAAATCTCTTCCTTGAATCTCCTTACTTCCTAGAAGCTCCTTCTCAAGATCAAACAAACAATCCGCCTATTAATCCACCTTAAAATCTGGACACTATTCAATCAACAAAGAATGATGAGTTGATTACCTACTCAAGGAGAAGAAAGAACCAAAAGGAGATGGAACAAGAAGCATCTCTTGAGCAAACCCAAGAGTCTGACCCAAGTCCTAGATCAAGTGAAGATCCATCAGGTAACTATAATCCCGAAACTAATGATGATAGTGACTTTCCTATTGCTGTGAGAAAAGGTGTAAGATCATGTACAAAACACCCTATATACACATTTGTGTCATATGAAAGACTGTCACTGAAGTTCAAAGCATTTGTTGCCAACCTTGACAACATCCAAGTTCCTAATAATATACAAGAAGCTCTCGGCTCACCTGAGTGGAAATTAGCAGTGTATGAAGAAATTCATGCACTTGAAAAAAATGGAACCTGGGAAATCTCAGAATTACCAGCTGGAAAACGCCCAGTAGGTTGCAAATGGATCTTCACAGTCAAATATAATGAAGATGGGAGTGTTAATCGATTCAAGGCACGGCTGGTTGCAAAGGGATTCACCCAATCATACGGAATCAATTATGAGGAGACATTTGCCCCTATAGCCAAGTTAAACACAGTTCGGGTTCTACTATCTTTGGGTGCAAACCTTGACTGGCCTCTCCACCAACTAGATGTCAAAAATGCCTTCCTAAATGGGGACCTAGCTGAAGAAGTTTACATGGAAATTCCTCCAGGATTTGAGACACAAACTACATGCAACAAAGTTTGTAAACTTAGGAGATCTCTATATGGGCTCAAGCAATCTCCAAGAGTCTGGTTTGAAAGATTCACAAAGGTAGTTAAGAAACATGGCTACTCTCAATGTCAGATGGACCATACTCTATTTGTTAAACACTCTCCTGCAGGAAAGCTTGCTGTCCTCATTGTATATGTGGATGACATAATTCTAACAGGAGATTATGAAGAGGAAATCCGCACCATCAAAAGTTTTCTAGCTGCAGAATTTGAGATCAAGGACCTTGGGAATCTCAAATACTTCCTAGGTATGGAGATTGCAAGGTCAAGAAAGGGAATCTCTGTCTCACAAAGAAAATATGTCCTGGATCTCTTAAAAGAGACTGGAATGCTCGGGTGTAAGTCGGCAGATACTCCTATGGATCCAACAACCAAACTAGGACCTAAGGAAAATTGTGCACCCGTGGATAAACGGAGATACCAAAGTACCTATCTCACACATGACTAGATATTGGTTTTTCTGTCAGCATGGTAAGTCAATTCATGAATAATCCAAATGAAGAACACATGGAGGCTGTGTATAGAATCCTGAGATACCTGAAACTAACACTAGGTAAAGGATTATTTTTTGAGAAGAACTAGAGAAGAGATATTGAAGTGTTCAGCGATGCAGATTGGGCAGGATCAGTACAAGACCGAAGATCAACTTCAGGGTACTGCACATATGTGTGGGGTAATCTGGTCACATGGAGAAGTAAGAAGCAATCAGTGGTGTCAAGGAGCAGTGCAGAAGCTGAATTCCGGGCAATGGCACATGGCATTTGTGAGGGAATATGGTGAAGAAGGGTGCTAAAGGAATTAAAGATTTCAGATGAAGAACCTATGAAAATGTTTTGTGATAATCAGTCAGCAATCAGCATTGCCAAAATTCCAGTACATCATGATAGAACAAAACATGTGAAAATTGATCGACATTTCATAAAGGAGAAGATAGAGGAAGGAATAATCAAGATGTTGTTATTGATCAAAAAAAAAATAATCAAGATGTTGTACGTGCCTACATGCCTTCAAACAGCTGACATTCTTATCAAGGCTCTACCGAGAAAGGTGTTTGATGATCTAAGTTCCAAGCTGGGGTTAAAAAATATTTACTGCCCAGCTTGAGGGGGAGTGTAGAATTATAGGGAGATTTAATTTGATGATTTGTCAACAATGTTAGGGGCTAAGATTGAAGAGATCTACAGCTAACAGATCATGTTTTCTTCCCATGATTTTAGGGGATTTGGTAGTCTGTTACCAAATCCGTAGATATGAGTTTCCGTTTTTATAGCTTTCTGTTTTAGGTAGTTTTGATTCTTTCCTAGGTAAGTTGTAAATATCCCTAAAATAGATGAGTATTATCATCTATATATAGAGGGGAATGTAATCATTATTGGATATATTGGAATATTGAGTTTTTCCTTCCACATCGATATGGTAATCCAAATACACCACATAATTTACAAAGGAATCATCTTCCATGCAGCTGCCACTTGAGAACAACTATGTAGCCTATTCCAACACACAAGTAGATCCACCACTGTTTTAGGCGTTACCCAAACCAGCCCTGCTCTACTGAACACACCATCCCATAGCACCTTAGCCACCTCACAATGTAAGAGTAAATGGTCCACCGATTCACCATATTTTTTACACATGAAGCACCACTTCATAACAATCATGCCATGTGTTCTCAAATTATCAATTGTCTGAAGCTTCCCAAGAGATGCTGTCCAAGTAAAAAATGCTACCTTTGATGGCATATGAGCCCTCCAAATACTCTTCCACGGAAAAGAGAAGTGATGCTGAACAGTCAACAACTTATAGTATGATCTAACAGAAAACTTTTTACACGCTGTAAGCTTCCATGACATTCGATCCCTCTCATTTCCTCCAATATCCAGAGAATACAACAAGCTAAAAAAATTTGTGACCTCTTCAAGTTCCCAATCCCGGACAGCTCTAATAACTAACATCCCAATGCACAACTCCATTAGATTGGATCAACAAATCTGAAACGGAAGCATGCTGATTAACAGCCACTCTAAAAATTGCCGGAAAAACTCAAAAAAGAGCATGCTCACCACACCAATCATTGAACCAGAAACAAATTCTCGAACCATCTCCAACCTCGAACTTAAATTGTTTCACAAAAATATCCCACCCCTTTCTAATAAATTTCCAAAGACTCACACCATAAGTCCCCCTACTCTCCCTTAGAACACCAGCCCCCCCACTCAGCCCCATACTTCCGATCAAAAACCTCCCTCCACATCGATTCCTCTTCCCTTTGATACCTCCACAACCACTTTCCCAATGATGCCTTATTAAAACTACTCAAATTACGAACCCCCAAACCTCCATTAACAATTGGACAGCAGACTCTATTCCAAATCACTAGATGGAACTTATTTTTCTCTCCCATATCACCCCACAAAAATGCTCTAAATAAATTCTCAATATGATTTTCCACACCTACCAGTAATGGGAATAATGAAAGAAAGTAAGTGGGAAGATTGGAAATGGTACTTTTGATAAGGGTAATTCTAGCCCCTTTTGATAAGTATAGCCGCTTCAAAGCCGCCATTCTTTTCTCAATCTTCTCTACCACTCCGTCCCAAATATTCTTGGCCTTGAATGACACCCCCAACAGGAGACCCAAATATTTCATAGGAAGAGAAGCAACTCCACACCCCAAAAGTTCCGACAAGTTGTTAATATTATGCAGATCTCCCATCAGAACCATCTCCAAGTTACCCAAATTCACCTTAAGACCGGAGACAGCTTCAAAACATAACAATATAGTCCTCAAAGCTTGAATCTGATCACCACCAACATCACAACAGATAAGAGTATCATCAGCAAAGAGTAAACGGGAAATTGACATAAAACCATTATTTGCATTTCCCACTGAAAAACCAGAAAGAAAACCCCCTCCTACTGCAGCCTCCACCATATGGCTCAAAGCCTCCATAACGATAACAAATAAAAAAGGAGATAATGGATCCCCCTGTTTCATGTCTCTTGAACTCTGAAAGAAACCACTTCCGCCCATCCTCAGTATGTTTAAAAGAACATGCCACAGAAAAATAACCAACACATTCCTTCACTAACTTAACTACTCTCTTATCCCACATCAACAAAACACCTCCTGAAGCCCCTGAAGAAGCTAAATAGTCCAGCCTACAAAAGAACATCCCATCAAACTACGAATGATACTTCTATCAATAAAACTCAGCTTAGTTTTTTTTTTGTAAGTAAAACTCAGCTTAGTTTCTTGAAGGCAAACAATATCAGTTTTCCAGCTGCGAAGGAGAGATCTAATATGAAGACGCTTATTAACATCATTGATCCCCCTTACATTCCATGAGAGAATCTTAGGCTTCATTTGATGAATAAAATGCCCTCCCTTTCAATCTGTCTCTCCCCACGCTTATCTCCTTATTATTATAATTAATAGAACATTGCAGACGTTTTAACTCCCTCTCCTTCTTCACAGCTGACTTCATGGCCAAAGACTGTCCAGCTTCTATGGCAACAAGTAGAGCCTTAAATTGCTCTTCATACCCTTCACAAGAAATCCCCACGCAGGCCTGTAACTCCTCCACTTTTTTGAGAACCCAATCTGAAGTTAAGCTGGAAGGAGGCTGAGGGGGAAGAGGTACATAAAGGAGTAGGGCTGCCCATCTCATCCTCAGCACAATCTTCTTCAATTACAGCCATCTGTAGATTAGTATCCAACAATTCATTTTCAGACGAACTACCCAACTGTAATACACCAGCCAACTCTTTAGGAAAAATCCCAAGTTCTCCGTCAGCCTCTACAACCAACTCTCGTTGACTAATCCCCTCAACTGACAGGAACTGCTTCAACAGACTAGGACACGATTCCATCAGATGAATATCATTACCCAAAGGTTCCAAAAACACTATCGTATTAGGGATTACTTCATTCAACACTTCAAAACCAACATTATTCTAGATCATATCATGGATTATTTTCTAAATCTTGACATTCATAATGTTCTTACTTTTGGATTTTGTTTTCTCTTGTTTTGCTTTGTTTTTGATACCGGTCTTCTGCTTACTTTTTGTGTTCGTGTTGCATCACCTTGTGTGGGGAATGTTAAATGGATGATACTGGTCTTTAATGACTGTATTTCATTATTTACTTATCAGTATAAAAAAATTCATTCTTGTGTATGGAATGTTATGTTGACGAAATTTTATGAGCTGGATTTTAGCATGTGTGCGTGGGCGTTAGATTTGAGTGCCCCAACTTCTGATGGCAAGGACATTTGCTGTGAAATTTGTAAATAGTGCAGATTTTCACAACATATCTACCGGTGTGTTGTGGAAGTAGCATCCCTCCCAGGATATCATAATTGACTTGGATGCTCCAATTGCCCGCATAATATCATGCGTGGTTGTTATTTGCTCAAAGTTGGGGGATTTTGCTCTTACGAAGTTTCATGTTTATCAATGCCTAATTTGGCCTACCTTACATACCTGCATTGACAATTTGTCTTCGCTCTTAAGAGGCTTGTACGTATATTCAATGGTGTTAAAGATGAAAGTTTAAATTTTAAATTTGCTACACTAAAACGTTTTCCCTGCTTGGTTGGTTAGAAAGGAAGGGCAATTGTTGTCTTTTTTCTTCACAAAATCTTCATATTTGTTTAGGATGATTTTTAATCTGTCTCTACTCTCTGTTCTATTAGTTTAATATTACATACATAGAACTCTGGTTTTACTCCTGCTATTCTTGCCTTGATTATTTACAAAGTCTGGCCTTATTTTTATGTACCATGTTTTTTGTAGCGATTGTTTTCCTGCCTGCTTCATTTGAATGTTATTCAGATAGCTTCTCTAAATATTTGTGTGATGTCCTTTCCTTTCCTTCTTTTGTCCTTAATCTTACTGTTCACTGCTTGAACCATCTCTTTCTAGCTTTCAAATAACTACCTGCTTGACTGAATCTCTTTCCTTTCTGCTTGCTTACTGAACAACTCGAAAACTTTGCTTTGTCTTCAGGTTTTATATGCTGGTGCGCGATCCCTTAGAATGATTTATCAATCAAAACTGGCTCCAAAGTATGATTTCCTTCAAGTGGAAAACATGGAATTTTTGCTTTCTCTATTGAGTAGTGAGAATGAAACTGTTACAGGACTTGGTGCAAGTATCATCATACATTCTTGTCAGACAGACATAGAACAAAACGCATTATGTCATGCTGGGGTTTTGAAGAAGCTTATTAACCTGCTTGAAGGTTCCTTGAGCCAGAGAGATGCTAGTTTGGAATCTCTAGCCACAATAATGAAGGACAATCCAGAAGCAGCCTCAAAATTTGTCTCTGAAAGTGGAAGAGCTCTGAGATCTGTAATTGACTTAACTAAATATAGGTATCCACGGACAAGGTTACTGGCATGCATGTGCTTAATTGTAATAAGGAACACGTCTCCTTGCCATCTGCAAGATATAGGCATTACAACCAAATTGGTTTACCTTTTACTTGAGCTTCTTGATGATCCTGGTCAAGTTGGAGAGGAAGCTTCCTTTGTTTTTTCTAGTTTAATTACACAAAAGGAGGATCTACAGAAACTAACCTTCGAGGCCAATGCTCTTGATAAACTTCACAATCAGTTGCTAAATTATTCATCGCATCCCAGGCGTTTCCAAGGAATATTGTTGGTATTGGCCGATCTATGCTCAAACTTGGAGAGCTGCCGGTCTAAATTCCTATCCCTGAAGGTCTGTTGTTCATAAAGGATACACAAACTGGTGCATTTAATTATTGCCAATGATATTTCTACTCCCTTTTTTTTTTTTTTTTTTAAATTTATACTACTTATTCTTTTACCTGAATGTTGGTGCTTCTGGATTTAGCTTTCATTTTTCTTGGCTTCAGTAGATTTGATAGATTAAGCTGTCCTTTTTCTTGACTTCAGGAAAATTTACTTGATTCCAGTTGGCATGAAAACTCAAGCCAATGGTTCATACATTCTTTAGAAGTTCTTGCTACTGCATGAGCGATGCTTGACTGCCAGAATTGGGTGATAGCCACATTAACATCCTATAATAGTTCAATGTTAATATTGGATGATTTGGGTCTTGTTAACTTGTAATTTGTTTCTTTTATTATGCTTGTATTCATCTTTTATTTGCTCAAAGTTGCCAATGAGTACATGAGTGCACGAATTGATAAAGACTTCTAACACTCAGCTAAACAAGTGATGTTGAAGTTTATCTGTGGATGGCCTTTCTTGTTACTTTTCAGCTGCAAGATTTTCCACTAAAGCAACATCTGAGCTACATTTCTTTACCTATGCACTGAAGTGCGAAGAATGGTTTCATAGTATCAAATCGTCTGATGAACTCCCCTCTTTATTTTGGGTGTGGACAAAAACATTTGTTAGGAATGGGAAGAGCACCGATTTTGATTAGTAACAAAAACAGTTCTTTATTTGAGAAGTTAGTAACTAAAACGGTTGACAAAGCTTTTGCAGGAAACTAGGACTTTCATTTATTTATTCGTGTGTGTGAGCTTCTACTTGGAGCTAATGATTATGTCCTTGTCAGTTTTGTTTCCCATCGTAAAATGGTTAAAGATTGATTAAAGGGGAAATTTAGCCATATTAGAGATAATATAACTGCACTGATATGTTCTCATGTATACAGGCATTGAGGTTAGTGACCGATGCACTAACTAATGATAATGCTGATGTACGTGCTGCAGCTTGCATTTGCTTAAGAAGTGTCTCTCGGTCAATCAAGGTTTGTGCTACCAGTGATAAGTTTATGATACCTAATTTCTGATGGTCACTGCATGGACGTATGCTAATAACATATCATTCAGAATCTGAGTGCAGGTCATTTTACGAATGAAGTGATTGTTATTCCATTAGTTCGGCTTTTACATGATCCTTGTACTTCAGTTCAGGTATGCAAGCTTATTGCACTGAGGATCATTCTTCTTCAGTTAGTAGGTTTTTCATTTTCAGCTTTAACTGAAGTTTATAACGTTGAAACCTTATTATAATCTGCTTATGTACTTTAGTATGGTTGGGAGTGTGGAGTACTTGGTTATGTAAATAAATTTAATGCTTTGAAAGAGTCTCCTCATGATATAATATGACCTAGCATATGACTAATAGATTGGAATGTTCGGTTGCATTTTATGTCCTCATTAATGTATTTTGTATGTTCTCTTGAAGTATTCCCTTTCATCCATCTTTATTCGTCATTGTTTACATTTGCATGCTACATGATAGGGAGCTTACACATTACAACTTGCCCTGCTTGGTTGCACTTGGGAAGATCCTTTAAACAACTTGTGAAAGAGACATGTGATGGTAATTGAGTGGTGTTGTATATGCAAGAAGGATGGGGAATCCGTGAGTTTGGCTTACATTTTGTGAAAAAAATTATTGGATGTATCTTGTTATGCAAATGAACAAACGAGACTGATTGAGATGAATAAATGAGTAGATCTACATCCAGTGATTTTTCACTGGATGTAAGCTGAACTTTTTTTTTGATAAGTAAAATGAAAATTTTATTGATACGAAAGAAGTAGGCAAAGCCCATGTACACAGAAGTATACAAAAGCACTGCACCATTGAGTGTTAGCCGCTGTCTTTCTAGTCTAAGTTTACAGCATTCATATAATGCAATCCTATGTCTGGCTGTAATCTTCAGTTTGTGAGTTGAATATACCATGCCTAACAATATGATGGAAAAGAGTGAGTTATGTATCCAAAAAAGTGAAGAAAAAGCGAGTTGCAAATGTTGCATGCATGAGAGTGTCAACTGGTTCAGTTCATAGACTTGGATGATGGATGGTTGAGTGTATCGATCTGCCCGTAGTATTTGTTGCTTCATCTGAATGGTGTAATAAATAGTTATGAAAACCATTTTGTAACAAAGCAACAAAGTTATCATGTGCAACTGTGACTTGTAAAGCCTCTTTTTGGTCATACTTGGTAGCATCTACTTACCATTACGATGTTGGGAATATTTTGATGATATAATTTTAAGCTTATTTTGTTATGAATCTGGGTGTTTGGAAGGCAGGGTAAAATTCCTCTAGTTTCTAGATGCAAAATCACAGGTTTCTTATGCTATTTGCTGGTATTCAAATAAGAAAACCTATAGAGAGCGATGATCATATGCGAAGCAAAAATCCTTTTCAATTTTATGTCTTATCTATTATAAAGTTGGTCTCCACTTATAAAAAAGAAAATCTTATTCTCTTGAACAGATGTAACCTTATAAATTATGAATTTGCAATTGTTGCTAAGCAAATCTCTCTTCGATGCTCTACTTTTTAGGTTGCAGCCCTTGGTGCTATTGGCAACATTGTGGTTGATTTTACGACACATAAGTCTACATTCGTAAAATGTGGAGGTCTAAAACTGCTTGTGCAATTATCAAAGTCAATGGATCCGACCATGAGGTTAAAGGCTTTGTGGGCTTTGAAGAACTTGACGTTCCTTGCAGACAACACATGTAAAGAAGGAATTCTTTTGGAGCTCACCACACCCTTATTATCAAGCCTTATCTGCGGTAATGATTGGACACCCTTTATAACAGTTTTATTTTTTGTTCTTACTATGGTGATAATACCAATAAAAAAACTGTGGTGGTAATAGCAGCTTCATTTCATTTACAATGCAGACCCTGAGGCTTCTGTCCAAGTCCAAGCTCTGGCCCTAGTTCGCAATCTTGTGGATGGATCCATAAATTCAGTTGAGTATGCATTTGCTGAAAATGATATTATATTAGATGCTATTGGAAGGCAGTTGCAGAGTGCTTCAAAAGCCGAAATTGGGATACAGGTTAGAACCCTCTATTTTTTTTATAAGTAGGTTAGAACTCTTATTGTAGGAAGGCCTGAGAAGTAACGTGTTGAACTAGTAAATTTGAACTATTAAGATAATCATGTTGATTTGATCGTGACTTTATGACTTGTCATGCTATTAATTTAAATTGTGAATGTGATATCTAATTGCTGATGTTTATCGTATTACTTATGTGGAAATTTGTGGTAACTTGCTTTAGTTGCGGGCTTTAGTATTTCAAATTTTCGTGTTAGTGCAACTGGGGGGATGTTATAACTACCATCTTTGGCTCATTTCTGTTGAAATCTTGTGAGCTAGTGGTTTAACAGATGTCTTATGTGATGTTATGCAAGTCTTTAGTGAATTTCACTCTTTTCAAAAGTTTGAAAAATCACTTAATGCAACCTTTATTGCTCATTCCCAAGAAACATGAAGCTTCGACTATTGAGGACTTTCGTCCAATAAGCCTGGTTAGTAGCGTTTATAAGATTATTTCAAAGGTTCTGGCCAACCGGCTTAGTCCGGTGTTGGAACTTATTATCTCAAAGTCTCAGAACGCTTTTATTCGTCGGAGGCAAATCCTTGATTCGGTACTCATTGCAAATGAGTGCTTGGATCACAAACTACAGGAGGGAGGTTCACGTGTTCTCTGCAAGCTTGACATGGAGAAGGTATATGATCATGTAAACTGGGAATTCCTCTTATACCTACTTGAGAGGTGTGACTTTGGGGATAGGTGGATTTCATGGATGCATCATTGTATTTCAACTGCCCGGTTCTCAGTTCTTGTTAATGGCAAACCTGCTGGTTTTTTTGATAGTTCGTGGGGTTTGCGGCAGGGAAATCCGCTATCTCCTCTTCGTTTTGTTATAGTTATGGAGGCTTTAAGTAGGATGGTGCAGGCTACTGTTGGGGGAGGGTATTTATCTGGTTTTCAGGTGGGTAATGGCTTTGGTCGCCCTATTATCATCTCACACCTTCTCTTCGCAGATGATACTTTAGTCTTTTGTGAAGCGGATAATAGCCAGATCCAAACTTTACGTGCTCTATTACTGTGCTTTGAAGTAGTGTCAGGGCTTAAGGTGAACCTTGGAAAGTACTGAGATGGTTCCTGTGGGTGCGGTTTCTAATATCCTCAGCTTAGCAAGCCTTTTGGATTGTACAGTGTCCTCTTTCCTAATGAAATATTTGGGCCTTCCGCTGGGTGCAACTTTCTAGAATAGAGCTATATGGGATGGGGTGGTGGAGAATATAGAGAAAAGGTTGGCTGGTTGGAAATGGATGTATTTATCAAAAAGAGGNACAAAATGGAGAAAATCTTTAGGGCATTCTTATGGGGAGGCATTGGGGAGGAAAAGAAATTTCATCTGGTTAGATGGAAGACAGTTTGTGTCTCAGTTGTGAATGGAGGGTTGGGAGTGTGTAACTTGAGAACTTTTAACTGAGCTCTATTGGGGAAATGGCTTTGGAGATATCACTTGGAGGGGGGATCATTGTGGAAGGAAATTATTGATGTGAGATATGGTGTCGCTTGGGGTGGTTGGTGCTCCAACGAAGTGAGAGGGGGTTATGGTGTGGGTTTATGGAAGTTTATAAGGAAGGGGTGGCCATGTTTTGCAAATCAAATTCGCCTTGTAGTTGGTGAGGGTAATCGAATAAGTTTTTGGCGGGACGTGTGGTGTGGAGAACATGCATTGGAAGGGCTTATTCGGCCCTATATCGTATTGCAGTTAATAGGGAGGCTTCAGTGGCGGATGTACGGTTATTTTCTCATGGCTCACATCAGTGGAATATTCTTTTTAATAGGGATTTTCATGACTGGGAATTATCTATTGTTTTAGACTTTTTCAGCGTGCTATATTCCAAGGGGACTCCTATAGCACAACGAGATAGATTGAAGTGGAAGTCTAGTAATCACAAGTTATGTACAGTCAAGACGTATTATAACATCTTGACAACACAAGATCATACTCCAATCCCTTGGAAGAAGATTTGGAGGTCTCGTGTGCCTTCAAAAATAGTTTTTTTTGTTTGGAATGCCGCTCTTGGGAAGATATTGACCACGGATAACTTGAGGAAAAGAGGATGTGTAGTGATGGATTGGTGTTATCTGTGTAAAAAGAATGGAGAATATGTGGACCATCTCTTACCTCACTGTGAGGTGACAAGAGTGTTGTGGAATGAGATCTTTCAAAGGGTTGATGTTGCTTGGGTTATGCCCATGAGGGTGGTGGACTTGTTGGGTTGTTGGAGAAAGAAACATAGATCTCTTCAAGTGGTAGCGGTATGGAAGATGATTCCATTGTGCATCATGTAGTGTATTTGGACAGAAAGGAATGCTCGCTGCTTTGAAGATAAGGAACACGCATTGGCTCAGTTGAAGACTCCTTTTCTACACACCTTAATGTGTTGGTTTTCCGCTATTGTATTACATGGGGATAATGTTCATGATTTTTTGTCTTTAATTTATCGCTTTTAGAATGTATTTAGGTGTCTTTCTGTATACTTCCTGTGTATATGGGCTAAGCCTATTTCATTCATATATATAATCTTTATCTCTTACTTATCCAAAAAAAAAAAAAAAATCATGTTAGTGCAACTGGGGGGATGTTATAACTTCCATCTTTGGCTCATTGCTGTTGAAATCTTGTGAGCTAGTGGTTTGACAGATGTCTTATGGCATTCATGGTCTAGGAAGTTGAAGAAAAATTAGTTGCTTTTGCCTTGGAAGTGGCTGGAGATCTTTGGTTGATCCATGATCTTTTCTTATTTAGAATATACTGAATGAAATACCAATGCATACCTGGTCATGATGTGAAGTGTTGTCATGCCGTATGTCCTTCCATAAATTGATGGACTGAATTTAGTGCATCTGATTCATTTTTTTTAACAATTTCCTTAAGTGAAAAGCCTTGCTGTAAATATAACACAAATTTGGGAAAAAAAAGGAAAGAGAATCCCGTTTTATTGTGATTATCCTTTTTTGGAAACATTGCTACTCTTTAACATGATGAATGTAGACCGAGATGATTTGCTGTTTTACAAAATTTTTAAATATGTAAATCCTAGATCTTTGTAAATAAAGAAATGACTTAACAAGTTAATTCTTAGTTTAGTATCAAGAAACTTTACAGATCCATTATATATGATAAGTATGCTTTCGAATTTCTCCATTTAAAAATTTTAATGTAAAATGAAATGGAAATAAGGGTTTTAGAATCCCATGAAGCGGTTATAATAGGTTCTTAACACAATTTAGCATCCATGCCTTTTCATAGCTAGCCTGACATAGTTTCAACATTGATACTCAAGGGATTTAATAGGCACGAGCAACATACCATGCATAGAAGTTACATTTACCATTATAATAACAAGATTTATATTTCCGACTAATATTGGAGGGTTTTAGTAATTATAATCTTATCATAGCTCCCCCCAAATTCTTTTCATGCAGGGAATGTATGTGCTCAGCAATATTGCAAGTGGGAATGAGTTTCATAAGGATGCAGTAATGCACCAACTCATTCCACAAGTGAATGATGGGGACTGTTCTTTTATAGTCAAGTTTTTACGAAGTAATGACAGCCAGTTACGTACAGCAGCCATATGGGCCATAATAAATCTCACTTTTCCATC